>LXKZ01000367.1:1651-120337 GCA_001856765.1 Endoconidiophora polonica
TTGCGTAGCAATGTAGACGTTAAATATACACACACTCTCTCTTCCCTGGCTCTCCAATCTCTTAGACTTCGCCCATGCTCATAATTTCTCTGCCATCGACAAAATCTTTCTTTTTCCTTTGGGTTTTGTGTGTTTGCATTCAAGTATCCGTCCCAACGTCGCCGACACTC
This sequence comes from Endoconidiophora polonica, assembly GCA_001856765.1. Lineage (NCBI taxonomy): Eukaryota > Fungi > Ascomycota > Sordariomycetes > Microascales > Ceratocystidaceae > Endoconidiophora > Endoconidiophora polonica. The sequence goes on from LXKZ01000367.1 coordinate 1,822, forward strand.
TTCAACTCTTACTTTCCCCCCAAAATGACCCATTGGCGCCATGCGCAATTGAACGCCTTACCCCTCTGCTGTCCTGTGATTCGCTCGCTGTTAGGCTGAGAGCTTGGTTCCCTGTCTGTCGAAGCTCTTCCCATTTAACGTCTAGCCCACCCACTAAACAACGCCACTGAACACTGCAGCGTTATTATAGTGACCTCTTCCCAAAAATCTAGGCCAAAACCAACTTCCTGCGAACAATTCGTCAAAGACACACTCGGCCAGTCACAGTATCAATTGAGACATATATATACGCACAGTCCCAGCCTCGCCGCTCTTGCCGCACAACTTCTAGGTGGAAAAGCAAGCATAGCATTGGCATATATCAATACACTGAATTCTTCCTGGCTCTTCTGTCTGCCTTCGCCCTCGTCTTCTACCTACAATCCAACAACGCGCTCAGCTGACTTTCTGCCCTCGGGGTGGCCTTTTCTGACAAGCTTCTAACAAGCTTCGCTCGCTATGGCTCCCGAAACCCGCGACAACTCGATCCGAGTCTTTGTTGACTGGAAAACCCAGACCGTTTTCGCCGGCGAGGAAGTCGAGTGCACCATCACCTTCAAAAACATATTCATCGACCCGCAGGCCCCCGTGCCAACCACCCTAGTGACGTCGCCGCCATCCTCTGGCCACCAGCACCAGTTTTCGCACCAACGCCAGGCCTCACGCTCGTCCACCACGCTTTCGCTGCTCGACCGGGCCCGCAACATCCAGGTTCAGGCAACCCGTGGCAAGGGCAGTATCAGCCAGCCACCAACGCCATCTTCACGCGCACACCGGTCTGGCCTCTCCCTCAACGTCCATCCCGCCTCGCCGCACAGTCGCTCAGGCTCCGTGCAATGGTCGGCGCCGACGCCAACGCTGCCGCCGCCCGTAATTTCGCATGACGGCCGTGCAAATCACAGTCACCGTCGCTCTGTGTCCATCGTATCTATAGGCTCGGCTGCCAGCACCATCGACGACCAGCAAGACTCTCTCGGTCTGGGCAGCCAGAGCCCACGCCATTCCGGCCGCATGCCATCCAGAGGCCACAACCGCTCGTCCAGTCTTCAAATCACACCGCTGTCACCATATAGCGCAAACTCAGGTTAGTCTGTCCTTTGCCCTGCGTCGCCGTACCTATATATCATCCCATGTTCGCTTTTGCAAGCATATTATATGCAGCTTTGGTCCGCATATGTAGATTATGTAGTAACTACCTGTGTGCCAAAAAAAAACCCCGGAAAATATATAAAAAGAGCAACGCCGCTCGTCCTGCTTCATCTACTAACATCTTTAAATGCCGTCTAGCAAATCCGTCCCCGAGATTAACAACTTCACCTGCGTATAGCCGAAACGGGCATCGATCACCTCAGAATCCCGCCGCCTTCTCCCCTCTCTCCTCTGCGTCCGTCACCACCAGCCCTGGTCCTCTACCTGACTTTCGATTTCCCGGCGGCCAGTCTCCGCTACATGCTGTTCATAACAGTTCCGACAGTCGCAAACTAAATGATGTCCCCAGTCCGAAGACGGACAATCCTAGATCATCATCCACCTCTATCTCAGGGCCGCCAGCTTCCAAAAACGATCGTGATTCTGTTATCACGTCCATAACTGAACACCCAGGGGGCCCTGCTGCCAAGGTCATATCGGCAACGTCTCTTACAGATGCTACCCCGCGAAGTAGCACCGAGCTATACGCTCTGAGCAACAACTCTTCGGAGACTCTAGCTTCTGAATACCCCTCACAGCCATTCTCGAGAAATGGAAACGGTACTGCCCCTCTACGACCGCCACACTTCCGCCGCCAGTCAGGCATGGGCCAAACAAAACACACCGAGGTTCTCATGATGGGCTTTGCACAGCTACAGGGCTCATTCACGCTCGACGGCTCCCTTGTCAACCTTACTCCCTTTGAGCAGGTCAAGCGCAAAGGTGTAGTCGGCAGCCAGGGAGGCGGCGTAGTTGGTGTGGAAAATACCAAACGTGACAGCGGATTTTTTGGCTGGGGCTCGTTCAAAAGCTCTATTAGCGAGCTTATGGGCAGCAATGAGCTTAGCACCATCCAAGACATGAGGGGTGCCGCCAAATCAAAATCCATTCCCCTACTCTCAACACCCCAGTCAATTCTTTTTGTCGATCTACGCCTCGCTCCCGGTGAGAGCAAAAGCTTCGATTATGTCTTCTCATTACCGCGTGGTTTGCCTCCCAGTCACAGAGGCAAGGCCATGAAGATCAATTATAGTCTTGTAGTTGGTACACAAAGAGTTGGTGGCCCAAAAGAACACCAAGTTCGGACAATCGACGTTCCATTCAGAGTTCTTGGAAGCGTTAATGGTCGTGGAGAGATCCTCGGACATGACCTCATGAACCCTTACATAATTCTTACAGATAACGCTAAAACCAAAGTCGTCACTAAGTCATCGGTACGACACAGATCACCTAGTAAACCAGTCTGCGGCGCACAAGGTACCAAGGAAGGGTTCCTATCCTATGTCAGCGACATATTACATCGTCCAGTGCCGACAGAAAATGGCATTTCTCCAGGACTCCTTTCGCCAACTGCCATCACCAACTCCCGAAGGCCATCAATCATGTTTGAGGGGCCGGCCTCAGCAAAAGAAGCCATTGACCTTGCAATCATCCGCAGCAACTTGGTTTTAGATGGACATCAATCACCAAACAAGTTTGAGATTGCACGGAACGGTCAACGTGTGGCAGTTGTTATGTTGGCAAGGCCAGCTTACAGACTAGGTGAAACAGTCACAGTTGCAATCGACTTTAGCAGATCAGAACTGCCATGTTACGCCATCCATTCAGCCCTTGAGACCACAGAAAAGATCGATCCGACATTGGCAATCAGATCGGAAGCTAGCATTCATAGAGTTACGCGCAAGGTCATAGCATCCTCATCAGAAGCTACTCTTTACTCTCGGCGCTTTGTGTTCATGCCGACGATTCCGATCTCAGCCACGCCAGAATTCATCACCAGCGGCATTAGCTTCGAGTGGAAGGTGCGCATTGAGTTTGTCGTGCCTTCATCTAGCACTAAGGCCAACGGTACCGCGCCGTATGTGAACGGTAGTGGTAACAATGATAGTGGTGGAGGTGGCTCGGGAGTAGGTGCTGATGGAGCAGGCCGACTGCCACATCCATTATTAGAACAAATATCTAGAGATGAAAAGGGTGGCTTGGTCATGGTGGCAGTTGAAAACTTGATTTGTGAGAGCTTTGAAGTGGCAGTTCCCTTGCGCGTCTACGGTACGGTGGGAACTGGACTAGAAAGGCTCGATCGGGATGAGTACTTTGACGACGTACTCTTTGTTTAGAACTCGGAACCAAAGAGAGCTTGGAGTTTCTCAATGCATATATGTCTTTTTTTTGTGTTCCTAAGTACATATTGAGTTCCTTTTTTCTTGTCTGTGTGTAATACTTAGTACTGGGTTAAATCTATAATGGAAAGATAACAGTAGGAGTTTTTAATTATTTATTTTTTATATAGAAATTGTAAGGGTTATGGGAGGGGATGAAGGGGGAAAACCCCTTTTTTTTTCTTTTCTTTTCTTTGTCTTAACTTCTCTATACTCACTAGTCTATAATACTTTATGTTTTCTTGTTGTACTAATTAATGTCTTTATATTAAATTCAATCTTTCACGGCCTGGTTTTTTTTTAGTGAATTTTGAAAGGCTTCGAACGCCATGATAACTTAACAAACATGGAAATAAATAAATAAAATTGATTGGCTTCTATGACTGAGTTGTAAGTTGGAAGATATATATCTAATTAATATAGGTATCCATAATTATTTCTTCAGAAAACAAGGGTTAAACCCTTCAGAATGTGACGTTATAGAGAGTTGCACAAGTCTGTAAGTTTGTATCTGGTGTTCAAAGTGGAATGAACTAGTTACGTCATAATGCACGTTATGTTACTTATGTTCTCAAGGATAGCCTATGATTTTTTAAACTAAAATCTGCTTGCTTCATCTAATGTTATGTCGACCCTTATATCAGCTCACAGTCTGTGCATAACTATAAAAGTCAACGTTAAAACGTAATTTATAACGTCATCAAATTATACGGCCAAGTATTCAGAAAGTTAACTAATCTTTATTATTTACACCAAAATTATAATTATCCTGTTCAAAGGACAAAAGTAGCAGAAAAAGGAAGCAAAGCGGAACAGAAATCAAAGGCTGAAGTGATTTGGAGGTGGAAGAGAAGATCAATGATAGAAAAAAAAAACTCTAGAAGGAGTTCACTGGTGAAGAAGATAACGACGAAGAAGGCTTAATCATTCTGACATAAAAGTTTGCGATATGTCATAGAATTAAGTGGATATACCGAAAGTGTGGGCGTGATGTTCAAGCGATGAAGAAAGCTCTGATTCCTAACACAGAGAGGGAAGGAAGGAACACCATTGCCGTAGAAGGATTTTGTTTTGCTTAAGATATTGGAACAAACAAGTTGAGCCGTGCTTGTGAGGATAGACAATGTACATAGTAGCATAAAATGAGAATATTAGCTAAGAAGCTTTGATCTTATACCTGGTATATGGAAAGAATGAGCGAGAAGATAGAGAAGCCAGACGAAAAAGCAATGCTTTTGAAGGCATAGGACGAAGCGTGTTCTTTATTTTATTTTGTTTTTTTTTTTTACCAGGTTGGTGGTATAAGTGGTGTTATGCAAGCACTATAAAGAGATAAAGCAAGATTTACGCATGACTGTTTTTAGATGTCAAAAGGACTAGACAAACAAATGTAACAGGAAGCTTCAGACAACCCTTGATAGTTACAGAAGGGATATATATCACTAGCATCAAAGCAAGGTTTCCAATATCGTGGCGATAATAGGTGAAGCGGTCAAGAAGTAGCAGGAAAGAGACCGTTTGACTAGGATTAAAAAACACTCCTTACTCGACTAGATACTATCTATGGCGAGAGCTAATTAGGATGTGCAAAAGAGCTAGATAGAAGGATGACAGCTGTGATGTTGCCTTACGTGATATTATACTATTTATCTATTTGCACAAGCTCATTTATCTTTTGTGTGTGTATTGGCTGACGGCGCGGGAGCAAGCCTGGACCTGGACGAAATACGACGTTGGTGGGTGAGCAAGGAAGCCTGTTTTGGGACGATGACAAGACAAAAAAAGAAAGAAAGAGAACTGCAAATCTTACACAGCTTAGAAAGAAAATGATAAACATCCAAGAGAGAGAAATACTAATTAAGCAGGATCACAAATCACAAGTTGAGGGTGATATTGGGTTGGATGGCAAGCCCTGCAGGAACAAGAAACAAACAAAGATGGACGCTGCGCTGGTACCTGAACTAGTTGATGGTTGGAGAGGTTATGGAGAAATAAAGATCCAAGATCAGAGAGATCGAGTATCGACTGGAATTTGTGGGAGCAGCCATCTTTGTCCTTTTATTACCGTGAAAGGGACAAAAGGAACTTTATACCCATGCTAATCTATCAAAATACAGTGTTAATAGATACATACACCTACTGTGTACATCAGCCTCCGGAGCTTGCTTGCGCGTCGGGGCATACAAACGCGCACCTAGGTCAGGGGCTTGATGAGGTATCTCTATACAAAAGCTGTGCACTGTCCTATCAGAACAATGGCCAGGGGGTCCCGACTCTTGTGCCTTTGATGCTCAGTTGCATTGGGCCTATGAAGCACCGTCGGCACTGGTTGGCCGTTTACGACGAGCAAGTTTAGTGGTACCTTTTTGAACCTCGAACCTGCCTTTTTTACTTCTCATCTGAACAATGCGAGCCACGCCATAGAGAGCAGATAAGAAGAAAAAAGGCTTTGAGAGGGAGGGGGGAGAAAGCTTTGCTGGACACACCTTGGAGTTTCCGTGCAGAGCTTGCAGCCAGCAACGCCTGCTTTGGGCTTCCCGCTAAATATTAATCTGCCTCTCTAATCCAATCTGCCAGATACCCCAGTAAGAACAGTGGTTGCTCTCTGTTCTGGCGTCACGCCGTCTGTCTATCCTGCGTTTAGCTTATCGTCACAGTAGCAGCGACAACCAGTAGCAACCTGACGGTTTTTCCTCTTTTTGTTGTTTGCTAAAACCTCTCTTTTATTCAATTATTGTCTTCTTTTTTTCAATCATACTATTTGTCTACTGGGATGCTTTGAGGCTCTTTGTCACTCGTTTATTTCTTCTTTATTTCTTCTTTTAAAGTTAATTGCGAATGCTTTGTCACCTTCAATCGCCCTCTGTTACGCCCAACGTTGGCCTTCTCGTGTCCTCCTTTTAATACTGACTCTGTCGTTGTGCTCTGGAGCTCTCTTGCTTTGACGGCTCTTTGCATCATCTCTGAATGCAAGCGAATGCACATCAAATCCCTTCGATTTTGCTCAGCAGCTAACTCCGACGCTCTTTTGTATCTCGACTTTTGACGCCACACTATCGGTTGAGCAATCTACGCACCTGCCTTGTTGATCTTCTGTTTGTGTGCAGTTTGATCTGCCCAGCCTCACTAGACATTTAACAGTTTCTGTTGCTCACACCACAGCAATCATCATCGTCTTATTCTTCGTCACCATTCCATCGTTTCGCTGCGCTTTATTATTCATGCTTCATCACCATCACCATCACCATCACCAAAACTCCTGAATTCACAAGAAAGCCTGCCTGCCGCCATATCGACTTCTATTACTGCTGCTGCTGCTTATTTGTGGGCAGCAAGTTAACGTCCATCACTTGCAGCTGCAGCATTGCCTGCTGAGCAAGGCAATCCTTCGTCCATCCACCTGCAGCACGCCAGCCAGCAAACACCACCAACCAGTTTTATTGCAATCCTCAGCCGCCAGCGGTTTCCTGAGATCTCTGGAATTACGCATACCCATCACGCATCACTAACTTTGCCGTCGTCTGTCGCCGACGTTGGGCCCGGCTCTGCGAGCCCAAGTGTCCTGTATTTTGTCCGCCGCGCACTACAAGAAGCCGCATTAGTTGCCGAGTGTTTGTTCCTTGTTAATAGCCGTCTAGGCCGCCTGTCTTATGTGTTTTGCCCAGCTGAGACAGCTACACTTCCCTCCATAAGAGAACCAACTTCAGCTGTAGGTTTATAACTTGACAGTCCTTTCGTCGCCCAGCCTGCTGTTTTTTTTTTCTTTTTTTCTTAGGATCTGTAATCCTCACAACATCTGTTTGCCCTTTCATTAATCTCGTTTTGCGTGCTCTATCAGCTTCACCTTGAACTGTGAAGTTCCTGCTAGTTACTATCCATCTTTCATTTTCCACACAACAAGTGCCTGTTCGTTCACCTATGCACTAAATTCTCTATTAACCTTTTTTTCCCGTATATTACCCACATCTTTTTTATCTTCCTCTGTCTCTGTTTATACGCTTCCAGAGAGCTTGACGCTTATTTTTTTTGTCCCGAGATCGTTGACCCGCTTCCACTCAGCGACACCGACATTTAACAGCCGCTGCCGACGCTGACCAACTACATACACTAATACCTTGAACGCTCCATGGAGATTCGGCAGAATGGCGTGTACTCCATCCAATCGACTTAAGCTGACACCAGCCAACTCACCATATCTCAAGCTCTCCAAGACATCTCCTTTTCGCGGCCGCCTCTCCGCCGATCCGGCTTCCGCCCCGTCGCGCATTTCACTGCAGCGGGTAGTTGGTACCACCTGTAACTCTGCTACCGGCTTTGATAGCGTCCAATCAAACTTTGCATACATTGCCGGCGGAGCTGCTGTTGTTGTCGCAGTCGAATCCGATAAGAAACAACGTTACTCTTGTCGTTACAGTCAGCGATTCTTCCGCGCCCGTCCCACAGCCGTTGCTGTATACTCCGCCTCTAACCCGTTTTCAAATGCTCCTGCAACCCCAACTTCGACCCCGAAGGCAAATGACAGCCGGAATAGAGTTTCTTCGGGTCTGCGCGAATCAGGCTACGGCTTCTCTGAATACCCAGAAACCAAGACTTGGACTAGCCGCGAAAGAATAAAAGCTGCATCATGTCTGTCGTTAAGTCGCGATTGTAAATTTTTAGCTGTAGGCGAAGCTGGCTACGCCCCAAGGGTACTTATCTTTGGACTGCACGATTCATCGCCTGACATCCCTCTCGTATCAATAAGTGAGCATTCCTATGGAGTGCGTGCAGTTGCCTGGTCTCAGGATACTCGCTTCCTTGCCTCGCTTGGCACTGTAAATGATGGCTTTTTGTACCTCTGGAAAATTGACCCTCGGACAGGGGCGGCCAAGCTATTTCAGCAGAACCGCTGCACCTCCTCTATCAAGGATATGGTATGGATGGGATCCAACCTCATCACATTGGGAGTCCGTCATGTGAAATTATGGCGGGTCGAAGAGAGCGCCTCTTCCTCACCAGTGAAAACAAAGTTTATTGGGGAACCTGTAATTACTCCAGTGCAGCCACAGAAGACATTACCCGGACGCAATGTGCTCTTGGGCTCCTTGATTGACTCAACATTCACATGCGCTGCTGTTGTGGACGATAGCAGAACGATCATCTGCTCTGAGGCAGGCGATATCTGCTTACTTGAGGATGATGGAAAGCAAGTGAAGCTTCAGCGCGTTCTGCACCTTGAGTTTTCTATATCTTCTATCACTATCAGGGATCTTACCGCCTATGTAAGTGGAAAGGCCGGCCAGTTTATGACGCTGGACGTCGCCAAGGTTGTCGATTTCCAAGAAAACTCGATCCTGGAAACAACACAGGCCCCAAACGGCATTGTTGCCATGGGCTTTCTTCGCAACAACTTTGTCACCATCGACTTGAGCCGCTCCATTGAGATTTGGAATCGGGACTACATCCCTGGCCAGATGAAAGATGACCCCTCGCGGGTGTTTATTCCTGGCCATGATGAGGCTATCATTGGCATTCAGACTTTGAGCAAGCCAAATACCCACAATGCTGATTTCATAACATGGTCTGGATCTGGAAAAATGATCCAGTGGGGTATAGACGGCCAGATCAAGTCTACCTTCGACGTGCCGATTGATAATGTCTCGATTGGCTCCGAGCTGGAACCCGAGAACCTACTCACCGCTACGAAGGCCACAAAATCTGGCAAGTTAATAGTAACTGGCGACAAGATTGGCGTGCTAAAGGTAATTGATATGGAGACTGGTAAGTGGTTGTTAGACACTAAGGCACACTCTTCAGAGGTCCAGGGTATCACGATCTACGAGAACGAAAAGAACAAGAAACTCATCATCGCCACTTGTGGACGAGATCGCACTACTCAGCTTTTCCACCGAGTTAGCAATGGTAGCATTCGTCATTTTCAAACGCTCGAGTTTGCTGCTAAAGTGGCTCAGGTGCTAATTCCCTCTCACGAGCGCATCTTAACCTGCTCACTGGACCGCACATTACAGGTACATGACCTTGTACCACGAAACTCCGATATCGAGGACTTGGCCGCTGTGTTATCACGGGTGATAACACTCAAGGCATCGCCAACGTCCATGACCATGGCTGATGACCCTAAGAGTCCCATGGTGTTCATTTCGCTTCTTGACCGCTCTGTCTGTCAGTATGACCTCACTACTGGTCGTGCCATCAACACTTTCAAATGTATGGATGAAAGCGGTATTGAATCCGCAGTTCTAGAACGCTTGATTCTTGACCGCTCCTGTGGACGCGACCAGGAGCGTCTTCTTGGAGTATCTAACACCGATAAATCTGTCAGAGTGTACGATGCTACGAATGGCACGTTCCTAGGCCGTGAATGGGGACACACTGAGGCGATCAATGGCCTGGCCCTGATGAGCATGGATGACAGTGATATAAAAGCCGCTACTGTTGCTTCCGACGGGACTTTGATGTTGTGGGCCGTAGAGCCTCAAGAGGCTTCATCTTCATCAACAAGCCGTGATTCTTCACCAGCCAAAGAACCTACCATGGCTGCTCGACAACCTCTACGCCGTGTCCTATCCAAGGCTGAGCTAGCAGAATACCAGAAGCCTACTGCCGCTTCTGCAGGTCGCCGGTCGCCACCGAGGAGCCTAGGCCGTCGCACATCTCGGCAATTCTTGTCTGCGAACTTCAACAAAACCTCTCAGGGCCAAATTAACTCTTCAGAGCCTATCAATGAAGACACACCATCGAAAAAGTTCACTATCAACATCAGCGCAGCATCTCGGGACGGCAGCCCGCCGCCTAGTCCTCGGCGAAAGGTCTTCCGACGCCCATCCCTGCCTGCGCTCAACACTGCTAGCCGGAAGAAAAGCACACCAAATCTAAACGGATTCGGTAGCCTGAACATGGCCACCGAGCAGGCGTGCCGCACGCTGCGCGCGTATCGCAAGAAGTTGGCTTCAACGGAACCTATTAGCCAGGTGACTTTAGAAGAGCTCGACCAAGAGCTCCGCCTAACAGTGTCGGCATTAAGCAATCGTGCTATTAGAAGTAAGGCTATGAACGAGTCGATGCTCAGCGGCCTGTTGGATGAGTACTCGGAGCGACTTGTCACTATGCTAGACGAGAAGCTTCGGCTCTCGTTTCCGGCGGCGCATGATGCCCGTATCAGAGACAGATCTCGCGGCCGAGAAGGCCTACTTGGGTTGGAAGCCTCGGAGCGGCCACGGACAGCAAGCGGCGAGTCTAGCTCGACTCTAACATAGGCTTAGTTTGCTATGCCTATTCTTCACAACCATCCTTATTGATATCAAGATCATCGAGATATTGTATCTCTTTCCATTCCTTTCTGTCCTTTGTTCTTATTACATCCTATTTTCCATGCCTGTATCTACTGCGGGCTAGCTTTTCTTTCTTAGATATCTCCTTGTGTTACATCTTTTATACACCCTCCTGTCACTGAAAATGTGCTTGCTAGGGACTTTGCGTCTTTTTTTTTTTTTCTTCACTATCAAGTGTTCCTCTCACAAAAAGAGAGAAGCATTACTATCTTGAATAAAATTGCCGCGAGCAACGTATTTTATGGTTTTGTAGGTAGTGTTCAGCTTATAAGGTAAACTCTGTTTCTGTTTTCTTTGGATGGTCTGTCTCTTCAGGCCGGTGTTTATGGATTTCTTTTGTGTATTGGGTAAAGAAGAAGAGGACCGGGTTTGTCTTCTGGAAATATCTTTTGTTTGTACTTTGGGAATTTGGGTTCTTCTTTCGAAGAAGACTTTGGGCTATCTCTCTTTTTTTTTGGTTATTATCATTATTATCCTTTGACGATAACAAGTCAACGACTCTCTTGTAAGAGTTTCATCACTACTATGATCACCAACTTCTTTTCTTTGTTGTATTCATTATCTTTCATTACCTTTCTATGTATGTTGGATGTTTCCTATTTTTTTATTTTCTTAGGATGGAAAAAAAAGGAATTTAAAAATCGGCAGCTATATGGAAGTTGTCCTTGATTATCAACATGCTCTCCCTGTCATTTTCTTTCTTTCTTGTTTTCGTCTTATGTCGAGAGCTCAATAACTAACAAGGCCTCTCTATCTTATTATCCTTTCTACTGTTTCTTGTCTCAACCTTTTTTTTATTGGTCCCGAAAATAACACTTATTCGTTTGTTATTTCTATGACACAGATATTCACACTCTTCTTATTCTGTTAAATAATATGTGTATTTCAAGCGATTGTTCGTTGATCGTGTCGTTTTATTCTAGTTTTTCCTTCAATTCGCCTTCAATTCGCTCAACAAGTTGATAGTTTTCGTGACTATAACATGCTCGTCATATGCTAATTTTACAAAAGAGAGTCTATATACGTAGATATATAAACATGACTGTTTATAATGAGAATGTAAGAGCTTGAAAGACAGAAGGGTAACCCATATTCTATCCCGGCGTTTTACCACCAACATTTATTCATACATTTCCCACCAGCCCTTCCTCGATGAAGGCACATGGGGAGCTCATTTTTTCTTCTTCTTGATTTCATCCGGATTTTGCTGTTGCCCTTTGAGACAACTTTTCTACATGATCTTACGACCAACAGTCCTTACACGGCTCTTACGGCCTATAGAAGCATCCTCGCTGTATGCGTCATGACCTATCAATGCCTCCTTGCGGGCACGATACTCCTCAGCAGCCAGTTTCTTCTTCTCCCACGCAGCGACGCCGACGCCAGCATCGCGCCAAACCTTTGGGGGTTTGATGCCCAGCTCGGAATAGCGTTCCCAGATCTGCGTGCCGCGCTGGAACCAGCGGTGCTGGATGTTAGCGAGTTCAGCTTCGGAGGGTTTCCACTTGGTGCGCAGGATGCGGCGAACAGCCTCGGGGGATATTTCAAATTGGCTGGAGAGACGCGGAAGTGAGTATTCTTCGGGGAATTGGGCGTTCAAGGCCCGGATTCCTGCTATGGCGTCAGGCGAGAGGCGCTTGCGTGGGCGCCAACCTTCGGGAAATTTGGCGCGGAGAGCTTCTTTTTGAATCTGCCAGTGTGGCCGCTCGTCTGGTTGCTGCCGTTTTGGTTCGGCTCGGTTGGTGCTGCGGTTGTATCGGTCTCCGGGCTTCTTGGCGTATGGTTGCTTGGGACTGTCGTAGGGTTCCTTCGGGTAGCTGCTGCTATCTTTGTAGCTTTTGTGATCTTTGCTACTACTACTATTGCTATCTTTGTAGCTTTTAAACTCTTTGCTGAAATTGCTCTTCGAGGTCTCCCTGAAACCCTCGCTAGATTTGCCTTTGCCATCGTGGCTATTGGTCTTGGAGTCTTTACTTGTGAGATCCTTTCCCTCGAATTTGTCCTTCTTAAAACTCCGGTCCTTAGAGTCCTTGAAGGTCTTGAAATCCTTGACCGTTGCAGAAGAGAAGGATGGCAAAGGGGGATCGTTCGGACCTGGTTTCTTCTCTCGATATCTCGCTCCAAATTGTGCCATCAATCGCTCTTTCTTTTTTAAAAGGCGTCTCTGACGACGAGCCTCTTCAGCATCGAGCTCGGCAGTCTTGGGTGTCTGTGTAGGAGGGGCAGTAGCAGCAGATTTCTTTTTGAAAGCAACGGGTTGTTTAGTGTTTTCGGAATCGTAGCGCACGGGTGTGATTTTGGCCGGCCCGTCGCCGGTGAGATCGACAACGACCTCGGAAACGTCGCGGAAGTCTGGCTTCGTCTTGCGGTAGCGTAAAGGTAGGCGCTTGGAGAAACGCTCGCGGCCGATTTGGAAGAGGGTGTCTCCATCTTCCTGGGCGTTCTCGTGGCTAGTGAAGGTATCAGATTGGTCACATGTTCTTATCGGGTGGATATCGACATGTGGATCAGTCGATATCAAATCCGAGGGCTCTGTCGTGCTGGAAGAAACTAATTCCTCAAAGATCGCATCATGGGAAACTGCCTCGGCAGGCGCCGATGTTTCTGTCTCGTGTGCTCTCTCACTAGTGAACTCTAGCGTATTGGTAGAGTCAACAGTGACACTGCCAACAGCAGCATTGTCGGCAATGTGACCAGAGTCCTCGGTATTAGCTGAATTGGCATCCTCCTCGATATTGCCAGTGGCTGTTCCTTTTAGGGTAGTTGTGAAGGACGACGGGGGCAGTACATCTGATCTCAAAAAAGGCGATGTGTAGAAAGACCGAGCAAGCGGCTGGCGAGTCAGGGTCGGCGTCCGGGAAGCAGAAGCGTCGATGTGTACGCGCGCAAAGCTGTGGGCTAAGCGGGAGATGCGCAAGCTAGCAGCCATTGCTTCGAGTCGAGTCAAGAGCAAGATACAGGGACGGATTTTAAGGGGCCAGATCGAAGACGAAGCTTTGGAAAGCCGAGCTCCAAATGAACCCTCTGTTGATGCAGTTGTTGCCGGATTTTGCTTGCTGGGACGACGGTGATACAAGATCAAAGAAATAAAAATTCCCGCTAGATAAGCCGCGGCGATGAGACAGCTTTCTCTAGAAAAGGATTAAATCAAACGGTTGGTATCCCACGCGGGGGCTAAAAGAAGAAACAAGAAAGTCAAAAGGCGCAACAAGCGTTGCACATCTGAGCAATATCGAAGCATGTGATGCAACTAATAAAAACAAGCCAAACATATCGTGAGAATCAGAAAAATGATCTACAAGAGGCCTGCAACCAAAAAAAAAAAAGTTTAATAATAATAAAATATGAAAAAAAGCAAAAAAGTGGGTTTTAGGTCTTCATCGGAAGCTAAGTGAACAAATGATAAAAGTGGGTCTCTCAATTATCTGAGTAACGCTCATAAAAATATCAGGCTAGGGTTGCGGGAGGGAGCTTAGTTAAATATACATATAAAAAATTTAACATAATTTATAATTTTTGTTGCCATCTTTCAAAAATGTATTAGACAATCAGAGACATTGCTAGTTTCTTCTTTTTTTCTTTCGATATATTGAGTTATGTGCTTGAATGCGGCTAAATATTGACTCTAGGGTTATCTTGAAACCTAGTCAAGTTAGATATGATGTACCATTCTTGGGGACGAAAAACACCTGTCTCGTATGGTTTACTTGTTCTAGTCGAGTGATTCATAACGATCACTTCACAAATGACTTCTTGCTTGTCTTGTTACGTTCTAGTCAATCAGTCAAGAAGGCAAGTCATGGTGTCGTGTCTCTTTCTGGTGGGTGGTAGAAAACTCGTGTTACAGAAATGGCCAGACTAAAGCTATCTGGGTCCGTAACTTCTTCTTAGGCTGCTAAAACAAAACATTATATTTGATAGTTGTAAAGTACTTGATGCCATAAAGTGTCATGCGGCATGGATCGTACAAGACGTAACGACCGTGGAAGGCCTAGCTTCAGTGCGGCTATAAGACGTGCGACTGGCTGGCTATACGAATGGCCTGTGACTCGATATCTACGTATCTTAAACTGGCGATAACTTTCGTGGCTTCATGGACAAGAGGAAATATGTTAACAGACATGTAGGAAATAAGTAAATGACAAATTGTATTTTTTTTAATAATTGTAATGAATTGTAATGGCTCTATGGATGGCATCAATTCTATAATAGTCATAAGGACTTTCAGACAACATGTTCCCGAAACGCCAGGCAATAGTAAAAAAGCTGATCCGTAGAGTCAGATAATAAAATGAATGATAATGGGGGGATCATGCCCAAGAAGAAGAAAAGACAATAAACGAAACGAGAGGCTAAAAGCCCCCGAAAAAAAGAAGATAGCAGCGCCTATATAGAACCCATATTGAAAACGCCGTACACCCAAAAAGACACAGAAGATAATACAAAGGTTGATTGATTACAAGGAAAGTAAAAGACATGTGGCATATGCACATACCTAGCAGTCCTCCATCAGCTCAACTGGGGGGCGCATGGTGTGCGCCATGATGGGCTTAGGGGTCACAAAGCTCTCGTACTCTTCAGTGGTATCCTCAACAGCGATGCAAGGCAGCATCTGACTAGAGTGGCCGTGTTGCTCCGGGTGCCAGATCAGGGTTGAGCTACGCGAGCGCATCTTGGGTGCGAAGTCGTTTTGGAAAGCAGCCTGCATATCGGTATCGACTGGCGAGAGTGGCGAGTCTAGCAGCGCGGCAGCGGGGCCAGGGGCATTCTGGTTTAGCTTAGCTAAAGCCTCCGCGAGATCGTCGGCGTGCACCTTCTTGTTGGGAGCATCCTCCATGCGCATCTCCCAGCCGACGGGCGGCGAGGGCGGCGGCGAGATGAAGAAGAGCTTTCCGGCGTCAGGCAGCGCCAGGTGCTCGTCGCGCGGCGCAAACCCCGAGGCGTTGACGGGAATGGCTGAGCCAAAGTAGACGCGGGTGCGATTGCCCATGATCAGCTCGCCATCCCACACGGAGCGCACCTGCTTCGCGGCCTCTTCGTCCTGGAACGAGACCATGATGCGGCGGAATGAGCGCAGCGGTGACCAGGTGTTGATACGGGCAGTCTGTTCAATCAGTGCCCGGATGGACGCCAGGTTCTCTGGGCTAAAGATGGCTACATCGTCGAGGTTGGTAATGAGCAAAGTGTTGGTGATGGGCGCTGGTTGCGACATAGTACGGACGTTGGACAGGTCAAGAGTCAGCTTGTTAGAGCCGCGGCGGGAGGTTAGAGACGTCGGGCTGTGGGGGGGAGTCGAGTGCAGAGATGAAGCGGCAATCGAGGAGGTAGAAATAGTGTTCATGATGAAAAGGAAGACAAAACAATGCCTGTGACAAATAAAGGAATAAAGGACGTGTAGAGATAAACTAGGAAGCCCAAAAGAAGGGTTAGGGTTTCAAAAAGATGTGATTATGCAGAGTGGGTAAACAGTAGAAGCTTTGGATAGACGAAGATGATATATCTGGGAGAAGAGGAAGAGGGTTGAGTGATTGATTGAATAATTGATAGGTTGGTTGGTGATGATGATGAGATGTGTCAAAACTCTCGGAATTCAAGAAGCGGCAGACTCGCAGATGTTATACTCGGCAGCTGAAGGGCTAAATTGCTTTTGGACAGAGCTAAGACGACTTTTAGGCATCTTCTATCAACCCAATCTCAGGCGAAGAGCACAGGCGCAGTCAGCAAGATCCGCTGGTTTTCTGAAGCTCAGCCCAGATGAATAAATTAGCCAAATTAATTGTTTCTCTTGGTATTTACTGCGCAAAAACCCGATTTCAATCGATCAACCCCGGAAATATAGTCAAGGCCCCATGCTTTGTTTCCCCATGGATCAATCAATTACTTTAATTTTTTATTTTTTTGTCTTGACTCGCTCTTGCTCGCCTCTAGTGGCCTCGAACCAGCCAAGCAACGCACAACAGGCTGCGCAAATGGACACAGCACAACAGGACAGCAGCAGAAAACACTTGATCGGACTTGCCATCGAGGCTTGGAGGGCTAGAGGGCTAACGGAATCCGTTCTCAATGGCACTTTTTTTTTTAATTTTATTTCTTTGTTTATCTCTCTCTCTTGCTCCTTCATTGTTCTTCGGAATGAACGAATGCTCTCTCTGCCGTAGCTTACAGTCGCAAGAGCATATAATGGTTCGTTTATCTTGCAAGGGAAACCGGAGAAGCCATTTGGACAGACATGAGTGACTGATCCATCGTCTGATCACGGATCACAGCAAGCAACAGCGGTGACGACTTACTTTGTACCGTGAAGATCTTGATTTATGCTAGTGGGTGTTGAACAAGGCGATGAGGAGCGGAGCATCATCTGCTGACATCACGACCAGCCATCCATCAACAAACATGGCTGTATTCTGTAGTAGCAGCAAGTCATACTTACTTCTTAGCTCACACAACTAGTAGTATCTGCTTAGGCTTGGATGGAAGGCTTTGTCTCACATGGCGATGGCTGGTGTTCATACGTTGGTTCGAGGCTGGCTAGCCAAGCCTCTGCCGCCAACTGATGGCCCTGTCCTACCTACGATTCATCCCAACGATCGTCTTTAGCCACAGAGCGCCGAGAAATTCAAGAGTCTAGTATGGGGGAAAAAACACACGGGTGGGTTGCCGAAAAAAAGAAAAGAAAAGTATGTATATATGCATGTTTGTTTCGATATTTTTATTTTTTATGCTTTTGTACTATCTGATGGCTGAACGTGCATGGGTTATTAGGCAAAGATATTACAGTAAGTAAAGTGCGTTTGGTTTTATATTGATTTGGTTTGTAAAGAATTCCAAGTTGTAAAGTACATTTATAAGTGAGTCTTAGTCCATAAGAAATCATAGGATATCATCCTTCCTGTTTACTTCACGTCCAGCTGGCATGTCGTGAGGCTTTGCTGAGGGAACAAATCTTGGGCCAGCTAACAAGCTAGAAGAGGGCCATAAATCCTCGTAAGCCCTCTTCTAGCTAGTCTTACCAAAACTAGGATGAAAGGAAATCAAAAGAATAACCTTTGTAAAAGCCGCTGAAATTTTCCAAGCGAACCAAGACTTTTTTGACTATCAATCCCTGTGAATAGGCAGGCTATGCCAGTTTTACGCCTTTTTCAACACACTGAAATATGAAGGACTAGGGTATGCTGGCAATATTTGGGGCCACTGCCTGGCGCTGCCTTCCTTAGCCCTTCATCCTAGTAATACAGCACAGTAGAAGTTGAAACTAAATTTGATTCAGTGCTTGTCAACAGAACGGATCACTGCAAGGCAGACCAACAGAAGCAAAGTTCATACAATATTGATTGATCACAGTAATGGGGCAGGAAAATTAATAAACCATCATCATCACGGTACTGGGGGCCTCAGTAAGGTCTTAAACAGAGGCAGATATTATATAACATCGTCATCAAGATCATAGCAATGAAGAGAAACACTAGACAGATATATAACATGGGGCCAATGGTGATTAGCCTGGAAAGATGAAGATGAGATGTTATATATTATCCTGCTTTTGCGACAATCTCCTACATCATCTGCTAGTCTTTACTCACATGTATGATTGGGCCTTATTGCCACGTATGTTAAGCAAGGCACAGAGAGAGAGGGGGATATCAGAACCGGAACGTACGGATAAAAATGTATAACATTGTTCATCGATTGAAAAAAAAAGCCTTGCTAAGTCACCTGGCAGTCAATACAACGACAACATAAAAGGAGAGCTACCAACAGCTTGGCTTGCTCTTCACCGATCATTCACGCGCTCTCTTACGGCATCCTTCTTATATTTGGCCACAGGTTCGCCTTCAATTCTGGATTGCCTTAACGGACTTAATAATTGCGGCATATATTAGTGTAGCATTCGCAGCAAACGTTGTAGTTAGCAGAGCCTGTTGTCTACTACAAACTACAGAAGGGGGTTTTTCTATGGCATTGATACTTATGTTGCTACTTTTGGGACCGTTTTGGCGTATACAAGATAACATAATCTGCCGAGAAACCAATATCCTACTAATGGCCAGCCATTTCAGATAACTAGTAGTAGTAACAAAGAATGAACATAACATACTTACTTTGGCTAACAACTTAATAGCAAGGGCTGCCTTATTTTTGTGTCTCTTGTTCCCTCTAGCACAGCCTCCCTAGGATCTGTTTCTCCCATGTTTCCTTCCCTTTAGAATGCATTGTGACAATGCAGCAGCAGCAGCAGCAGCAGCAGGAGGAGGAGGAGGAGGAGGAGGAGAAAAAAAAAGAACATCTACTCAGCGGCTATATTTCCTTTGTCACTTGTCTCTAGAGGCTAGACCTTTTTTTTGCACCTTTTTATTGTTATTGTTATTTGCGGTCCAATCATAGGAAGTTGGCTCCTAGGCGCTTAAAAGAATGAGGACAAGTATCTTAATAGTTTTTGAAACTTATTAAGATTAATGATTAAGAAGAAAAAAAGAATAAGGACATCATACAACGTCAAGCAATATGAGAAGAGAATTGAAACGACGCTACAGGGAGAAGAGAACAAGCAGGGGAAAAAACAAGCTAGTAGTAGTTACTAGAGTAGGTAATAATGTCAAGTGAAGATCAAGTAGCACAATGCCAAGCCAGAGTTCTCATGGCTACAGAGTAGTTTGCTGTTTCCCGAGAAGAGGTCGGGCTCTGTATCAGGGTTCTTTGACATCGATGCCCGTTCGCTTAAAAACGACCAGGTGGCTTCAGGTGGCTTAGTCTATGTGACGGGCAACTTTTCACAGTAAACTCTAGTCCAACTTACCACGTAATTCTTGGGCAAGTACCACTACATATATATTATTTTCTTTTTCATTCTACCCTTGTAGATCAAACTCGACCTGAGCGTCTAAACTAGATAGCATATAAACCACCGTGCTTATTTCATGTCCTTTGAGGTCACCTATCAGTCATCACAGCAGAGGCTTCCCCAAGCGGTTCTTGTAGTCTATATGGGACGTTGACCTGGGGTGAGTATTAGGAGGGCGTTTAAGGGCTTGTCTGCTTGTTTCAACAATGCCACAGTAGATATGGGCAAAGTATAAACAGATACCGCAGGATGGACATCCTCATTCCATGTAGAACACATCGGAAACCGCTAGTTGTTTGTTGTCGCATCAACATCACCAACATCGACCGGCGCTTGGTGATTAATGCGGATAGTACACTTGCTATATCTATGTTATTAGTGCATAGCTTCGCCCATTTGCTAGTGCCAACTGGTAGAAAAAATGCCAAGTTAGCCAAGAGTAGCATTCCAGACAGCCTCAATCCTCAATCCTGGCTTCCCCTCATGTCGTTGATTCTTGGATGTCTAGAACGTACAGCACATCGTATGCATGCTAGTAACAAGTAGTATCCGTCTTTATAGTTCTAAAAACTAAATAAGATTATAGAAAAAGAAGAAAAAAACTAGTAACCTCACAGTCAATGCTACACTACTATGAAGTAACAAATCTGTGCGAAGGAGAAAGAAGAAAGCGGCAGTACGGCCTATTCGATACTTTGATTCTCTGCGTGTTTGAGACTAAGAGATGATTTTCCCTGTTTAGGAATATGTCAGCGGTTGATTGGCTGACTCAGGCAATTTGAAGATCGTCTTGCTAGTTAGTGGCTTTCTGTTTCGTTGCTGCGATTACATAGTATTGTTATATGAAGTAATAATGAAAGGGAAGTACAAAGAGCGGTTAAGGGTACTATTGACCAACAAGCTTACGAGCCTTGATGATCATATGAAGCATACATGTATCGAGTGGTCTAGGCCATATATTAACAGTGATATCATAGCATTGGTAGGGCAGACCGCTTCTCGACGTCCTGGTCACAAGAAATAGTAGCATTTATGAGATTTTTTCGGACCTCCTTTTTTTTCTTGAGATCCTTGGTCTCTTAGATTTCAAGTCTAGACTAGCTAAGAGTCTCCTTGGAAAATTAATTTAGAGTAGCTTTTTCTTTTTGCTCCTCCTTTGTATATAGTATATACTAGAAATCTAGTGTCTTGAGTGTGGCTGAGCAAAGTGGGCGAAAGAAAGGTCACGGGAATGCAGATACTATCTGACAAAAAAAATATGAGATTGTCACATAAACAGCGTTATGCTATCTCATCTCTTTCTTGCCTTTGGCTATGATATATTCTGTTAGCATTAGCATTTCTTGCCGCTAGCGGGGTCCCATGTCTTTGACTTTCTCCAGCTTCTTCATGACTTGGTCTTAAATAGGCTAGAGTATAAATCAAAGCGAACGTGGCTTATAAAGTCTTGGCTTTTATGTTCTCTTCCCCCCCCCCCCCTTTCCTTACTATCTCATATAATCTCATTTTCAATAGCGCCACGTTGTTTGCCATCGGTTTCTCCGCCACCTCACTATAAGCCATGGGCTCTTTCCCTTAACTAAGCAACTGGCTATACGTCAACAAGGCTAAGCTCATGAAGCTCTGATCGTCTAGTCTCCTATACGCACATTCTTCGTGTCTTTTTGTCCTTTGAAAGACGGCTGAGCTTTGTGTGCTTTACTACTACAAAAGTCGGTGATTCAGGGCAAAGCTTGCTATAACGAGTGTCTAATAAGCGTATAGATCGTCGATTGGCAGACTGAAACTCAGATGTATCATATCGCTATCCCTGGTCTTTTCTTTTCTTTTTCACAATTCTGTTCAGCTCTGAGAAGCTGTCATATTAGAATGGGTTAGGTTAGATAATACGAAAGTGGTTAGCAAGTTTAGTAGCTAGATCGGGCTGTAAGTAAAGTTTGATATGGCAACCCAACGCCCTACTAATCCTAGTTGATAGAAAAAGAATAAAACTTGCAAAGCTCGAATGCTTTCTTGATCTTTCAACAACCTGGCATCTTCTGTCTGAATGCCACAGCTTCCCCTATTAGTAGAAAATGAACACTAAGGTTGGTTATCTTCTGGGTAGCCCTTTGAGCAATGTTTGTTTTGGGGCGTTTACATTGTTGGCGACTTTGTAACCTTGGTAACTATTTGCTTGCAACTATTAATGTTTGTTTAAGAAAGGCACAATGAGAAGAGGGAGAAAAAAAATGCCCAAGTTCCAAGCTTACTCTACTATCGTGAAATAAGAGAGGAAAAAAGTAACTAACCTCTTGTCCGCAAGAACTTGCATATGAACAGACACGATCCAAAGTCACTTCCCTGGAAAAAGTCTCAATGGCAGAGTACAAAGAATGTAGGCCATGGTGGCTGTGTTATGCTTAGAAGCAAAGCATCGTGTCTTACTGCTTATATGCTGAGAGACACAACGTGAAGGTGACCCTAACCCTCCACCGGACTGTAAGTTTCCTTTCTTGTTTTTTAATTTATATTGAAGATATAGGAGCAGACGAAATTACAAGCCTATAGCGCTTTTTGACGACTCTTAGGTTTATAGTTATAGCTCTGGCTCCTCCATGGGCTGTGAATACTTCCCCCCTCCCCCCAAGGGAGAAGCACTTGAAATAAAATTAGTACAATATGTGTTTTTTATTCAACAGGAAGTACAAAGTATGAAGAGAATCATGAAGTGAAATCGTAGTTAGTATTTATCTCTGGGCCGAGAAGGAAATATCCGGTTTCATGAACCTTTTGTCAAGGCATTGCCAGGACCAGAGTATCCTGGATGCAAAGCAAGAAGGATGTGTTCTAATCGGTCTTTTCCTTTCTTTGTTGAACGTTTTTGTAAGTCCTTCTTCTAAATTGAGTCAACTTGCTTATTGCTGTTTGCTCTTTCTCCAAGTCTGCCACACCATTTTCAGCACCGCACTGGCCAGTTTCCGGTCTGTCTGATATATGTATGAAAACATCCTGATAATCTAAAAAGAAGCCTATTTTCAAGAGGTTGAAATTGCCCCTTCGCCTTTTTGAAAAGAACAGAAAAAAATGCATAGTGTGGCGCTGTTTCTTCCATACGTATTCTACTTGGATGTTTTGAAAACTTTATAAGGCCCGTTCATCAATGCAATGATTGTATCCGGTTTCTAGACCTATGAAGATACTCTATGGTATTATTCATGGGGTGGAAGAATCGGTTAATGAACTTATACAATAGACTCATCTAACTCCGTGTGTCAGTGAGTACTCAGGATATGCCGTGTCTTTTCTTAGGGGTGAATCGCTAGCCTTGACGTCATCCTACCAATTGATATACTAGAAACGGCAGCTTTATAAGTAGTACTGTTATATCTTGGAAATAATAGAACACTGCTGTTGCTCACTTTCGCTAGTTGTCTTACACGCGGATAGTAGAAAGACCCAACATTTCCCAAACTAATTAATTGGACCAACCAAAGGTCACAGATCTATGTGTGTGATAGCTCTATGTTTAAACATACACTAACTAACGCATATATGTGCATGTTAAGTATGCATGCAAAGTGACGAGAACATTGGGCCGCTGACGCTATCCAAATGCCAAGTAAATGTTTAGACATCGGAACAACAACAAAAAGCAACACCTGTTGGCTATATAGTCACCATACTATACTAGAAGCATCTTGGGAACTATAGTATATCCCGAGGGTAAAATACACAAGACCAAGCTGTGATTGGAGGGGAACTTTGACTTGTTTAGTCGCTTTGTGTAATCCAACACCCTGGGGGCCAATCTAGACTTGTATATATATATATATAGCAAAAAGGTGGTGTATTGTGTTAATGGGTAGTATAGGCGCCTAATAAATTCTGAGTGATATGATGTCATATTAGGCTTGGTTTTGAAAACAACCTTCACAATGTACAAACTAAAAGAAACAACAGCAATATACTATAAAGGGCATGTTCCGGTCATATTTCAGGTAATATAGGGCCCCAAGGATGCCCAGCGTGCCTGGAGCATCGCTATTTCGCCAGATCGCCAAATCGCCCATTTCGTAAGTGCATTTTGATCAATGCGACTGTGATGGGCTTGTTAGACTAGCTAGTCATGCGGAATTTTATGTACTACTTCATGCCAACCATATAGATATCTTTTTTACTGCTGCCATTCCATCTACTGCCAGTTACAGAAAAGCTTGTTTTTCACGATATAGTCAACATATCATAATCGACGACGATATTGGTTAGTAATGCTGGGTTTTGAATATATAACATTACTATCGACTAAATCTGGATCGGCACTTGATAATAAGATTTAGGCTACTACCTGAGTTTCTGAGAAAATGAAAGAATAATATATGTATATATTATGTATATATATGCGGCAAGAAGCATTATATAGCAGTGTCTCGCTTGAATAGAACGTATATGGAAGAACGCCATCCTAATAATATGAAAAAAAAGGGAATAAGAAGAAATATCATACTAGAACAAAGAAGAAAAGCAAAGAAGCTGGATAGAGTATATTTCCAAAAGGGACAAGAATACCATATAGTAATACATGTTAAAGTATGTTAAGTAGCGTTGCTGCTGAATCGGTCATTGTCTTGTGAAATACTTTTATGATATTTGAAGTCGAGGCAAAGAGATGGAGGCGTCTGTTGAAGAAGCCGGTTCGGGGTGAGTTGAAAGTAGAATGATAAGAAGGAATAGCCTTGTGCCTTTCGCATTTTGAGATCTTGTAAGTTGATAGAGCGAGATTGCGAACATAGAGACACTGTCAACGTGTGTTTCGTAACAGCTAGCCCAGCTATAAGTAAGGCCCGAAGAAGGTAAGTAAGTAAGAAGTTGTGTAATTGTGAACGTCAGTCATACAAAGATATAAGAAGATTGCACAAAGTTGCGGATGGCGGCTTGCAACGTATATATGACTTGGTGATGAGACAAGAAGAGTTACTTGATTGCAACTGGATTATACTGGCTAGAGGACAGCTAGTAGCAGGTCATATAGCAGCAATACGGCGTGCCAAAAAAAGGGTATTGACAAATGCAGATGAAGAGAAACAACCCATCGAAGCCCCACAAACGGAAAGTATATAGACTTGGGAAGATAGACTAGGGAAAAGATCGGTTGCGATTCAGTTCATACTAAGATTGGGGGGAGGCATAGTTGGACATCTTGAGAAATTGACATTTGGCGTTTTCAACACCAAAGTGGTCCTGAGAAAGGTCTAAGTCTTTAGGCGCCCAAGAGCCTGTCATATGAACAGTATCGTCATTGAAGCCGACATAGTCATCGTGAGTTAGCTCAGATTGAGATAGATCTCTGTTCCCATGGCCGGAGCCAGATCCGGGCTGGTTGCCTTTGCTGTTGATCTTATTGCCAATACTCTTAATGTTCGAGCCAGCCATTTTCAAAAAAAAATAAATAAAAGGGGCGTATGAATGGTATATTGGCGAGGAGATGATAGATTGTGAAAAGGCTAAGACCAGCTACGATGCTACCGGTACGGATAGGGAAGATAGCCCAAGAAGCAGTGTTAATCGTAATGGTGATATAGAGAGTGAGTGAAGAGATGAAGAATAGCGTCAATGATTCTTATATAACTAAAAAGCATGATCAAGAAGAAATAGGCTGATAGAGGAGGAGAGGTGGGCTGATATATATATAGAGTCGGTAAGACCACAGACAGAAAAAGGATGATCACCCAGTTAGTTGACTTTAAGGGTTCACAGACGAAAAGGATAGCAAATCGGTGCTAGCTCTTAGGTGCCCATGCCATAACTAACCAGAGAAGTCAAAAGTCGATAACGTATGGATATAGCTACAGCAAACTCCAGCAAATATCTTTTCGTTTTGATCAGCGCGAGTGGATGCCATGTGAACAACTCTATGCGAGAGACGGTAAATAAGAGCAAGACGTTATGTCTAAGCAGAGCGCCGTGGACTGCTGGCTACATATCAACTTATCGTCCATTGGCTCGATATAATAGAGAGACAAGCCAAGAGAGCAGGCTTGGGTTGAAGCCTATGTTTGAGGCCAACTTTGTAGGGTTGAGGCGTCCGGTGATGCTTGCAAAGATAGAAAGGCTATATGATATGTGTGTGCTCGAATACTAAGTAAGTAAAGCAAACAAGACTGGACGAAATGCCTGTTTTAATTCTTAGGCTTTCCCTATTCAGTGCGGAGCCTGCTTGAGTTTATTCTTTTATTCTTTTTTTTTTACTGACTGACTATTTATTGCACATGGCCATGGCAGCTTTTTATGCAACTAATACTAATTAATTGCAAGCTAAAAGGCAAACTGTAGTTTGATACTACATATATTTCATACAACGATTGCAACGTGCCTTGAAAAAATAAGGACTAGTAGCACTGAGTATATGCATGCAGCTATAAACACAACATTATAAAGATATCTCTATCTTTAAACTCAAGCAAACAGCCTCAACTGTCTTTTCTGGCAGTTTTGCGCTTCGCACATTGTTCTAGGTCTAATTATGGAATCATCAAGATCTCTAGCAGTCAATTCTTCGTCTATGCCCAACATGATGATGTATGGATAAAGGTAGGCTTCTTTAATCGGCTCTACATGCAAGATACGGTCAACTCACACCCAAGATTTTTAATGTCAATATGGACAGAGCTCCGATTCGCTGTTTCAAACGCTGCCAGACATAATTCGGCGCTTATACGGCCATAATTCGTTCGATATTGTTCATGCCAAGCGAAAGATGTTTTCAATAGTGTACACTGTCAGAGTCTGAAGTCATTTTACACGGCGCTGGCCGCTAACTTTATCTTCTTATGCCTATGTAGCACTGTAGGCCACTTTTTCGCTATTTGGAGTAATGTGATGGCATGTATCGGCGTTAGCGAACCCAAAAAAGTGACCAAATTTATGCTAGCCAGGCAGATATAGTGAGAACCAACACTGTGACGAGCGATTCTCAGTATTTGCTTTGCTAACATGTTCATCCTCAATTAGTCTGGGTGGAGCGGAGTCTATTCCATTATCAACATCCCCCGCCTCGTGTTTCTGGACTTCGTACATTGCTATCCAGCCTAATAAGAAAGTCCAAACTATCTGTCAGCAACACATGGCTGGCAGGCCTGCAGCCTTGAAATGACATTAGTTCCCATATGACATTAACTACTTGTGGAGCTCTGCTATCTATATATGTCTATGACGGGCTAGTATCTTACGTGATGTTAGCGATGATAGCTATGATGGGCATAAACATATGAGAACACATTTAAGCGACGTGTTCCACATCTCATGTTTTCATCTTCTGTGTATACTAGAAGTTGCTAGGCTTACCTAGAAACTGGGCCTCAAAACAACATCACGGGAGAAAAAGGCAAGCAAAAGAGATACTCGACAACCAGCAGCCGGTTACTAGGAGAGCCTAGCAGGCCTGCCAAGACCACTGAGCTAAGTACATGCCTATTGCTGCTTAACTTCTTGCGACTACTGCAGTGAGGCTATGAAAGCACACTTCATGATACCGTATGCCGGGTGAAATCAAATATATACACCGACCTACTTCTGTTTATGTGTCAAGGCCCAGATAAGCTACAAACCAACTACTTACAAACCAGATATAAACGGACTCACAAGCACGGACTTGCGTATTCCTGGATGGTTACATATCTGATAGCTATGATTTTTTCCAAATCCTCCAAGAAAAATCACGGTATGCATCCCAGTTTGGTAGCGTATTGAACGGCTTACGGCTTGTACTAGCTCGAAGCTAGCTGGCAGAGGGACCGCGACTCTAGCAAGTCCTGGACAGTCTCGGGATAATATACCATGGAGCTGGGTCTTTAAGGTCCAATTTAAGGAATTACATATATAAGCTAGCGTCGTTTATTTGAATCTGGCGTTTATTACGATTGTGGTAACGTACTGGTAATTTATTGATGAGTATTTTCAGCAAATGTGTCGCTTTGAGCTTGTATTGTGCTAGTTTAGTTCCGCCCAAATAGCCAAGAACATGTCAGTACTATGCACACAAGCTAATAGTGTTGGTTCACTAGGAATATACCTTGCGTCATCTGATATACTTCCATAGATGCAGATACCGTTCTGGTCGCAAGAGGCTTCCCGTTGTGGATAATATCTTCCGATTTTGGGTTGGCACTCTAGGAGAACACGCTAACATGGTAGAAATCACATTATCAATGATCTGTACAAACTACTAAGGTTAGCTTCAAAAGGGCATCTTCATCCACAGTTGCTATCTGCGTATGCATATAAATCAATATAACGATGGTTACATTGTGCAGAGTTTTCTTTGTATATACGTACTTAGTTCTTTTGCTTCTAGAAGCCAGATGTGACTCGGTGGTTTGTATAGTACACACAACTTGTAAAGAACCTGGTAGAAGATTTCTTTCTCCCGGTCTATTATCTTTGACCGAGAAATTTTCGTGCTTTGAAGTAAGTAAGAAGGAAAATGATACATCAGAAATCATTTTCTCGTAAGCCAAGCCACAGTAAGAAAACGTTGACTTCCATGGAGCCAACCAAAACATGCCGCAGAGAGCTTTAACTTTCCGTAACTATTCTTCTATTTCATGTTGTATTGCTGCTGAGCCCCCCTTCCGCCGCTTTATAATATCTTTCTTCTAAATACATCGATCAACAAATTCGGCATGGCCGTGTCTCCCATGGTATCAATATATACAAGCCAAGAGTTTTCTGGTCACACCTGCTATTAGTGCCCAACAGCGCTTGTCATATCCAAGTTACCAACGTTTTTGCTTTTTCTTGGATACTCGTTTGCCGATTTGAATTGGTCGAACGCCTTTTTCGCTACCGAGGAAGAAACGGATTCGACATCTGCCATGTATGTTTCTTAGCATGTCTCAGTGATGTATTACACCACTAATATATTCCTTCCCATATGGCAATTATATATACAGGTTGGCAGTTGTGAAAGTAGGAAGGGGGGAGAAAGGGTTCAGCCTCGCGTGTCATAAGTTCTGCAAGTTCAGACTGTGTTGCTCTTTGAAGAACAAAATTCGGGATAAAACTGGAAACTTGCAAGCTAAAAGGACGTGATCTCAACCGTGTGGAAAAGAAACATCTGTCATTGACATCAGCACAACAGCCATGACTCCATATCAAGTGGTTGTTTGATATAACCCTATATCTACGTCCTACCCTACTACCAAAATAGGCCGAGGAACCCTTTTTGGTACTTACACTGATATTAACTGTGCAACTGTGTTCAACATACTAGTAAGGTTCAAGGATAAGGACTTATAGTTTCACGAAAAGCAGAGACATTCCTACCTCTACACAGAAGCTCAGATGAGTTGATGTTAGCTATTATTGGATATAGTTAACTCTATCGAAGTATCAAAACAGAGACGGAAAGGCAAGATATACTCATACTAGCAATATGGTAAAGAATTCTCCAAAAAAAAATGAGGATCAAAGCCGGAATATTGCTGGTGCTTTCTTAGAAAGGAGCAGTACTAGCTATGCATATGCTAAGACGATAAAAGCTCATAATTCTATGAGCGCCAGAGTTTGTGCAACGCTCTACGATAGAAGACTAGAAAAATTTTGACCCCGCGCTTAGCAATAGAACGCCAGTAAAAGATATATGGAGCACTACGAGATGCGAAGCATACTAAATCCAAGATGGGGCACTGATATCAGATACAACAGGTAGTTGTTTCTAGGCAACTTATTTCATTCTTGCCATCTGTGTAGATATATGTATAAAAGAGAGCACTATGGAAGAACTAGGCAGAGATTGGATCTAAAATACTACAAATATAGTGGAAAATGGTTATTTTAAAAGGGAGGGTATTCAATAGTGTGATGCTCGCAATATAGGTGGTGGTTTTTATCTTTAAATCAAGCCATTCGCCACTTGCATCCCCACCATAAAGTTACAATGTTGATATTATAGTAGTATTACTTCAAACGCTGTACAAAGAAATACAACATACCATTACTATGGAATGTGAGGCTGACCATATGATATTGTGAAAGCTCGGTTATAATTCCATGCCATGTTAGTTGCACAAGCCGCAAGATACCAACCTACTATGTCCAACTACTCATGTGTAGCACCAACATTAATCATACTACCTCATTATCGCAATGTTTTCAACAGCCGCCCATGCCATGTTTGTTGACAATGTCCGAAGCGACACTGTAGAAGGCATTTCACTAGAGAGCGACACGACGACGGTTCAAGTGAAGGCCTAAAATTATGTCCAATGCCAAAAGAGAATATCGCCCTCAGAAATAGGGCCGATGGAGCAAAGCAAGCGCAATGAGTGACGAAAAGAAGGCAATGCATAGTACATATAAATGTATATATTTAACGATATTCGGAGAAACCTAGCCAGTGCATGTACAAATTGACAATATCTAGAAAAAGAGTTCTCGGGACAAAGGTCAAGCCAACGAACAGAGGTAACTCGAAGTCGAACAGATGTACAGTGGTAACACATATTATTGACGAGCAGTGCGAGAACAGATCTGTTACAGTGGAAAGATCTCGTTGCACCCACTGAGAGTGACGTGTCTTAGGGGAGTAGGTAAGCACTCCGCAGGATGGGGGAGGAGGGGGTGTTCAGTTGAAAAAGCCTACATAGGCAAAAGGCAGCTTACTTCTGATGGTAGAAAGACATGCTACTTGCTAGCCTTGTAGCACATCGGAAAGGTGCTGGATATCACATGACAGCACTGTGAGTAAGATGAGGAGACTCTGAAGCATATTGTGCTTCAGAGTCCGATGCTTATCAATGACAGGAGACGTTAAGCCATTGACTTTGGGTCAAGACTGGACGTGCAACAATTATTTTTCATGGAGCAAGGAAGAGTAACCTTACTGAAGTTTATTAAGGGAACTACGTATGGCACGCCTCAAAAGAACGAGAGGTGGATGAGGAGGAGAGAAAGGAGGACGTCAAAGTTAATAGAAGCTTGATTTTATGTTTGTCAAGTTTGTGTGTGTGTGTGTGTGTGTATTTAATATCTACCTACATTGCTACGCAATCAAACGACGCTAGGTTGGTTACTGGACAGAGACTTTCAAGCCTTCTGCTAAGGCTCTCCCCCNNTCTGTTGAGTTTGCATCTAAGGTTTGTAGCACCCCACAGTAGAAAAAAAAAGGTATAATGAAAGACCAAAACAAAAGAAGCCCCAGAGACACCTCATTCCTCCGCTTATTTGTCAAGTCTGTAAAAGGGTTATGATGTTTGTTATTTTAGTTTACCAGAACTTCATCTGGTATCTTCATAATTCTAGAAACTGAACAAGATTATTGACAGTTCCATAACAAAGCAGAACCCAATTTGACATAGACAAAGGTCAGCCTACTAGTAGCGATATGGCCAAAATTAAAAATAGTAGATAAAACAAGCATCACTACAACTTAATTATAGCTCCCTATTTCTAGCTGATGTGTATGATACTCCCTCCCTTTCTTAACATCGACATCATGAGGTCCGCCAATGAAAGCGCATGAATAACATGCATGAATACAGCACTCAAGCAGGTAATTGGGCAACCAAACGAAGCATGAATAAAATTTCGAAAGACTAACACAAAATCACCAAGATATCGAGCTAAAACTTGAACGTTGGAAGTGATTCTATTAGCCCTGTCATGTTACTGTGTATCTATGACATATGTGACATCCATCACAATGGAGTAGAGACAGACAACCCCATAGAGTACTTCTGATAATATTTTGCCTTCTCATATCCTGACATCAGCGTCGACACTTCTCCAAGCATTGCTAGCCAAAACTGCTAAAGGGTTCTACCCCAAAGAGCTTCGTCTATGGGGTGCCTCTGGTCAGTCACACAACAAGAAGTTCCAGGAGGTCAGAGAACTATTCAGTAGCGAACGTCTTTTTCCGCCATTCGATATCATTAACATTCGTTTTCCGTGGCAGCATTATTATGTATTGAGTTAGCATATTGTCAAAGAATGAGTTGCAGTTGATCTTGCAAACAAATACACCCATGACACTTGTATGTGGCTCGTACTCAAGAGAAAGCTACTGTATAATCTCAACACGAGTATCATAGAAGATATCTTCCTCGAGTTTGTCCAATATCAGTTTGAAAACCAAGCGAGATGTAGATATAGATGTTGTACTAAAACCTGATTCGGGTTGTGTAGGCCAAGCTCCCCCATCGAGTACTGGTTTCGAAGGACGTCAACTCCAGGAACAATCTCACAAGCCCTAAACATTAGTGTCGTTGGAGACAGCAAGGTATGTTCTCTAAATTATCCAGAATAACAGGAGAAGCCAGCATGGCTACTGCCATGGAGTGGTAAGTTCAGACTTCTCACTATATGGTGTCTTGGGGCCTCGGGGTATTGTTGTCTGTTTGTAGCCAATCGACTATCTATCTTCAGCAGCGCAGCAAATCCTGTTGTACTATATCATCATGTCGAATAAGACGAACACACGATTCGTGCTGTCGCGCACGGGAACATCAAACAGACGGCCTCTTACACATTGACGAAATTTTCTCCTTTAAATATGATATCAAGACCAAGCTGACTACACTATCTTTAACCATACTGCTATTGACGCCAGCTGAGGATCGGCTTCAAAGATAGGCTTGAAATGGAGTCAAGCCTGGTTTGATGGGGGATTTTTTTTCTACCCAGGTCAAGACACCAACGCTTCGGCCACGACTCGACAGAAGTCGGCCCTGGGCTACATGACGATAGCATCGCCAAACTAGAATGGCAGAGGGGAAGACACCAGAGATTCACTTGGTGATGGCAGCTGCAAAGTCGCATCAACCGTCTTCAAGTCTGTCTGCGGCCCCTTCTCTAATATTATATCCGAGGTCAAGACCTAAACACCTCCTACCCTGTATAGGTATAGCACACATAAGTGCCTTTTTAGATTAGTCAATGGTGTTGATCTCGATGTGCAGTGCCTCAATTTTGCTACCCATCAAGCCACAGCTTCCAACTCCGAACATCCCGTCATAGCATCAGAACTGTGTATTGTCTCCAAGAAGCAGCTAGATACCTGTCAGAGGTAGCTAAGTGCTACATTTTCACAGATATACAGTATCAACATGTGATATAAGTATAGAAAATTGTTATTTTTTCAAAATCTAAGTTGAAGAATTACTCCATAAAGCAAGTAGTCAAAAATGCAGGCGCCAAAACAAAACAATCAAGGGGGATGAGTTGAGACTAAAGTGCTCGAAGCAGAAAGTACACAAGTTTCTCAACATAGAATCGGTGTATCGTCATAGTTCTAGAAACTTATTAAGATTGATTGCTGCTTAACCCTATCATTAGGGTCCGTCAATCTGTCCACTCACTTTTATAAGAAAAGAAAACTCCAGGCACTTTGATATCTACTTAATAAACATATAATCCATCGGAACATTACCATCACTATACATATCAATCGACTTGAGCCATTTGTTTATTATAAGCATCCACTGAATAAGTGAATCATTGCTATTTCCTACTTTAACAAAGATTCCTGATAAAAAAGCCTTGAATCGGCAGTATCAGTTTTGTATCGTTAGGGTTAAGATTATATGCCAAAGTTGGATGCTATCTATGTCACAGCGAAAATAACAGATGTAGTCATACTCCCACAGATAGTTTCAAAGGCAGCACTAGGTTTCAATAAGTCTTGTGTGAACTAATCATAAGGGAGGAACGATGATTAAACAATTAAATAAAGCTAGCTTATTTATCCCCTTTACATAAAAACTACATAGCTAACATTATATAAATCTATATTAAAAAAATAAAAAAAAAATAAAAAACTATAGGTTTACAGCAAGAACTGATTTGAGGTTTTTTTTGGGGGGGGATGGCTATGCTATTTGTTGTTATATGACACTGATGCAGGCGAAAACCGGACGCATCAGGCTAAACGCATAGTACCTGAGTTGGATTAGAACTGTGAGTACACCATGATGCGCCCGCGGGGGGAAGCAAACCGTTAAGTACTTGTCTTCTCGAACTCATTTATTAGTTCATGTCTTGTCTCCCCAATGAAACCCCATGCGGCTTACAATGTATCTCCAATGGAAAATTTCAATTCCAACAACATGCATATAGTGGCTGCGATATTCCAATGACAGTGCAGCAGAGACAGGAACTGCAAGAAAGCGAATTTGCTCTGGCAGATACTATGTAGTAAAGAATTGACCGTGTCGGAGGAGCCACCCGAAATTCTTTACTGGCTTAGTCTATGCACGACCAAAGACGAACAGGCGGCCTTAGAGGGCGTTACATTTTCAGCGGGGGAAACAAAACACAGAGAGAACAGGAGCGGTTCTAGAGAAACAAGCAAAGCGGCTAGTATTGCCCATGTTTGCAGTTTGTAGGTTGCAGAGCAAAGGTCTCAGACTCAAGGTTTGACGAGCTCACTGAAGGATGGCCCGAGGATATTGGCGCAGAATAGATGGCCCGAGGATTAACCTCGGAGGCTGGCAACAGATCAAGACAAGCAGAACAGGGAAAATTCAGCAGCAGGGCAAGCATAAGCGTGACGCGCCGTTCAATCTTGCCTGCAATTCCGGTTGCAGCGGAAGCTAATACTACTACTAGTAAGTTACTATCATTCATGAAATTCTTCTCTAATTTCCGCTACTTTGGTCTGACTGGCGCTACCCTATTCAAAGTAGGAGATCAGGGATTCAACAAAAAGTTCTCACGTGGCCTTTAAATGACAGAGCATTTTTTTTTAGGGAACATAGGGAGGCTTTAGGACTACCTGGCTGGCAGGCAGGGTGATGGGGTCAGGGAGATAGATTTTTTTTGATCATGACAACATTATTCACTCAATATGCAAATTGTAGTATAATGGAGCGCTGACGTTCAGAGTAATGTTCAACAGCAACACACTAACTACATATCAGTAATTTCCTAACGATGGCTTTGACATAAGATCCGGGGGACGCCTAGGCTCGTAATAGGTGGACTATGGAAGGGGGCGTAAAGAAGGGGTGCGGCCGTGACTATAGAGGTCACGCGCACTTTTGAGCCGCTTTAGTGAAACGATTGGCGAAGCGTTTTCAGTACATACAGAATCAGCTCACGTGCACCTTATGAGTAGCCTGAAAAAACTGAAGAGACAACATTTTCTACAAAGACATACCTTTTTTTTTTAAAAGGCCGCTTAAATTCACAGGCTTTTGCGGCTATTTGCTGCTTTGGTTTTGACCATCCTCCGATTGGCTGCAGCAGCAGTCTGGGGAAGGCCTGCACGCACAATCCTGACTACAGCCAGATGACCAATCAAAGCCCTTTCACAGTCATGGTGGGCCTCGTCTGCCCATTGGTTCCAGTTTCCTTTTAATGTAAGGCAGCGGTCGCGCCTTCCTTTTCATTTGTTCTTTCTGTTCTCTCCCCGCTTTATTGATGGAGCAGACCCACACCACCTCCCCTGCTGTCTCCCCATGGGGCACTTGTAGAACGTAGTAGCAGAGCAAATCAAAGCAAGAACCAAACTAGTATAGAACATTGGCGGGTGAATGTCAGAACCTTCTGCAACTGCCATTATGGAGTCATGACCGAGAGACGCCGAGCATACCATTGAGTTGCGCAGATATACCGCGTTAACAATGGCTATTTAATTGATATCATTGCCATATAGCCCATGTTGCTGCTGCATGCAAGGAATCGACTCAGTCTCCGGGCGGAGGATATCAAGCCGCTTAGCGAGCCAAAAAAAAGACACTAGTGCCAGTAGACTAAACCGAAAAATCCGGGGTAATCAGAGATCTAGCAACTTGGTTAAGCCATGGCGACGACCAGAAACAACCGCAGAAACTTCTTTTGTTCGTTCTTTATTTATTTTTCTTCTCGTGCGTGGATCAGATGTCCTCATTGGTGATTGGTGATATCAGGTGCCCTGGAAACATGACTAAGCTCGCGACATATCCAACATCCAATTCCGGCACTCGGTGGCTCTAAACTATTTATTCTTCTGACCAACCATGACGTACGCCTGTCTTTATTAGTGGTATTTATGTATAGGGCCCTATGACGTCTCTGACCATCCCGTTCATTGTATGCATAGCGCAAAGGGACGCCTACAGCAACCATATACGTAGTGTTAAAGTGCATCTTATCTTCTTGTCTTGCTGGGCTTATTACTCGAAGATGAAAGGAAGATATAGGATCAGTGAAAAGGAAGAAGGAAAACAGAAAAGAGAAGACAACGCACCCATTCAATGATACTTATGATCTCTTCATTGCAACTCTCGGCCAGCTGCAGGCCAGCTGGCTAACTTTGACCGTGACAATTGTCTTCTTTTCCCCGCATTCCATTCACATATAATGTAATGTAATGTTCATGTAATGCAGTGCTGAAGCAAACCACACTAGCTGGCGCCGTATCAGACGGCCCTGCCCTAGACGAAATAGTGCCGACGCATACCATAAAGGGTGGTACTATGTAGCTTTGCACGGGCGAGCATCCTAGGATCTACCACGGCCACCGCGTAACATTACACTGAAATTTGTTAGGAACAAGTTGGCATCACGGCGTTATCTCTCACTCTGGATGTCTCTAGTTCTCTCTGGCTTCCTGGGGGAGAGGTGACTTCCTTTCCTTCCGCGGTCCCTTCGTTCTTTTTGCTGCATGTGCTGCAAGGATGCGCGTCCGTCCGTCGTGTGTGTCTGTGTTATTTTGCATATATTGCAATGTTCAGTCTAGCGTGACGTTCTGCCATATTGGCAGAAGTGTACGTCTATGCCAGTTCATAGCCTCAATAGACAATCTGTTTCGTAGCAGCAGTAAATACAAGCTCACACTAGATGTCAATGAACAACACAAGCATCAAAATCAAATCTCAGCGACCTACTGTCGCTCTATTAGTAACATGCTGGCTCGGGACTCTCGTCCGAGTTGGGATAGGGAACTGCGCCAAAGCAGGCAACTGCCCTTTGCTGCTAGTGGCAGTGGCTCCTTCCTCCTTCTCTTATTTCCCGGTGTGCCCCCCCCTAGTCAACCGCCTGTCTTTTTTTTTGTTTTCTTCCCCAGACTTTTCCCCATTATTTTCCCACAACTTAGATCCCCACCTCCGCATTCATTATTTTCTCATCTTTATTATTATTATTATCATTTTCGTGTTCCTTTCGCTTTTTTATTTTTTATCAACTTCGTCAACCCTTTCTCTCCATCATCATCGTTACAATTGATCGCTATCATATAAATCACCGGTCATCTATACTGACTCGCTGTCTTCAGTCACCGGAGTGGCCGCCGCGCAAAGCTTGCTGTTGTCCAACAATAGCTACTATCCATTGTTGTCTTGAGAGCCGCGTTAAACCCTTCCGCCAGGCTTTGGAGACGTCGCTAGTGCTAAGAACTCCAACAGCGCTTGACATTGCTAGTTTCATCTCCATCCATCACCAACTTCTCACAAACACCCGCAGTCAACAACCTCCTTGGTCAGCACAGCGCCCTCTTTTATTTACTACGCCAAAAAGAAAGACAAAAGTAATTCGGTCATTGCTGTACCTCGGTGGCCAAGCTTTTGAGCTGTGAGCTGCCTAGAAAATAATCCCCAAAGTCTTGTCTTAATAGTCTCCAACTTTGCACTTGCTTTCTACTATTGCTGATCGGGCTTTAATCAAAAGGCCTCACGCCATTATATCCATCGCTCGCTCATTGCTAGCCAATCAACCAACCTAAACACAACCCTCTTGTCGCACCG
The DNA here is from genome assembly GCA_001856765.1 of Endoconidiophora polonica. Classification (NCBI taxonomy): domain Eukaryota; kingdom Fungi; phylum Ascomycota; class Sordariomycetes; order Microascales; family Ceratocystidaceae; genus Endoconidiophora; species Endoconidiophora polonica. The sequence goes on from LXKZ01000367.1 coordinate 39,077, forward strand.
CTCTCGTTTCCACACGATCACCAAATAATGATGTCGCATAAGGCTTCTATCAGCAGCACAGGATCCGACGACTCTCTCTCTCCTAAGCCTAAGATGCCTAGAAGTCGTGATAGCAAAGGTAAACCTATGAAGCCCAAAAGCTTGCCGTGCACATACTGCTCCAAACTTTTTCGGTAAGCTCATAAATGTTCTTCTCTCCACTATACGAACCATCGTCATCCTAACTAGCCCTTTAGTCGCGTTGAGCACCTCGATCGACACATTCGGGTACACACCAAGGAAAAGCCTTTCAAGTGTGAAGTGCCTGGTTGTGATAAAGCCTTTAGTCGCAAGTAAGTAAACAACAGAGACTACACCCACTCCGCCACTTTCACCCTTTTTAAGCTACGTGGCAGCCAAAAACCACTGGTCATGCTCTGTATTTTTTTTGTAATCAAATGGCTGGCTCGTTGGCTGGTTGGTTATGCGTGCTTATGGTAATATATGCAACCTCCCTTGGGCAGTTGCTATTGACTCCAAAGCATGTGCTGTATTTCGCAAATACTGTCAGTACAGACAAGTGCTGCCCCATCGCTAGCAACTAAACGTTAGAAGCTGTAGTGCTATATGCCACCCCTGCCCATCTCGTCGTTGGTTACCTTTGTAACAGCCGCAAGACGCATGGTAAAGACAGATATATACCAATATGACTCTTGCGTCCTTCCATCCGGCTCCCCCATCCCCCCCACTCTGTCTATATTGGAGAGCATCAATAATGGCGTTCTGCCACAGCGCTTCGCCAAAATACTAGTGCTTGGCCTGTGTTACCCTGGCATGCATCCAAATCTAGCCATACAGACAAGACACTATCTATCTACCCCTCTCTTCGCGTGGGTGGTTGCATGTCAGCGGTTTCTCGAGTTCTATTGCGACTTATCTTCAAGTTTCTTTCTCGTCCTTTTGTTCATGCCTAGCAGCTTGCTTGAGAACATGCAATCTTAGACACACAAACCACTCAATTACACACACCACCCCCATCTTTTTCAAAGAAAACACTAACTTACATGGATATCAGAGATCTCTTATCGCGCCATGAGAAACTCATTCACCAAGGAGTTCCGGCGCGCTTGCTAAGCAAGTCGCGCAAGAACTCACGTGCCGCACAACAGCCACGTCGTGATCATGATAGTCAGTCGTCGCAACAGGCTCAGCAAGCGCAGCAGCAAACACAGCCAGCACAGCCCGCGCAGGCTCAGTCACCACAGTTCCAGGAGCCCTTTCAGCACTTCCAACAGTCTGGCTCGTCCATGCAGTCTGCAGTGCAGTCCGCCGGTATGCAGTCTCTCGGCTCTAACTTTGGCCCAATTAGCCCAACGGATAACACCCTGGCTCCCGCGAACTTCTCCTCTTTCCATCGCCATTCAACGCAAATGCCGCCGCCTGCATTCACTATGGCTAGCTCAGTCTCCGTGCCTACGTTGGCGTCCAATCCGATGATGTCTCACGATAACAACCTCCAGCTTCTTTCGGATATGGCCGCTTCGTCCACACCCATGCTCCCCACCACACAGTCGCTGCTGCCAGGGATGGAAAGCCTTGCTTCTGGATTCAACAGTAGAGGTAGAGATAATGACCCATTCTCAACGTCTAGCTTCCCACCTGCTATTCCTGCCATGGGAATGGGCATGCCTCTTGACTTTAACCTTCTTGACGAGATTCACCTAGATTCCGCTTACTTGGCTCCAGTGTTCGACACCAGTGATCCAATCCAATGGGCCCGTGTTTTAGGTTCCAAGGCTAACTCCGCGATGCCATCCCGCGCAACCTCACCACAGCCAGGGGGTCACGAAAAGTTTGCACAGCCACTTCTTGCTTCCATCGAAGAACAACATCGTATTCCCCTACTTAGAAGATTCCAGGCTCATGACTACGATTTGGTTAAGAGTAAGGTGGAAAAATTCAAGTCGGTTCTACCCAAAGACTTTATCTTTCCATCACGGCACACCTTGTCCAGATACCTTCAAGGTTATGTTACCGGAATGAACGATAATCTGCCTATTCTCCATCTCCCTACTCTATACGTTACTATGATGGCGCCAGAACTACTCTTGACTTTAGCTGCTGTTGGAGCTCAGTACCGCTTCGAATTTGAACGAAGTTACTCACTCTGGTATGCTGCTAAGGCTGTTGCGTTGGAACAGATTAGCCGTAGACGAATGGCTGAAGTCAAGGCCTTGTTGCCTACTGCTTCCAACTACACTCCTAATTCAGCTGCTCCCTCGCCAAAAATTTCTCATCGATCTATTGTCAATACGACCCCTAATCAGGACCGGGGCAATAGTATAACTGATATCCATCGTGAGCACTTGTACGTTTTAACTGATAAACAACTACGTGGTTTGCATTTTCACTGACATGACTGTAGTTCTAACACACCTGAAGCCCGCCTGGAAACGATACAGGCAATCCTTCTATTATTTGCTGTTGGCCTCTGGAATCCAAAGGCCGTACTGGATGAGTCTAAATCACTTCAAGGCACTCTCGCCATGCTGCTTCGTCACGAGGGCTTGGGTAAGGACCCTGAACTTCGTCTAGATTGCACTTGGGAGCAGTGGATCAGACGGGAGAAGGCTATTCGAACTAAGATCATCGCATTTTGTTATTTCAACCTATCCAGTATCGCCTACGATGACCCTCCTATTGTGTTGTTCTCTGAGCTGAGCCTAGGGCTACCCCAGTCTGGCAAGTTGTGGCGAGCCGACAGTGATTGGACCTGGCAAGCACTTCGTCAAAATGAAGCCAGAATCGACATGACTCTTCAGGATGCTTTTGCGCACATCATGGGTAAAGGTTCTCCTAGTGATGTTCTACAGATCAATACCCTCGGCTTATATATCTTGGCCCATGCTTTAGTACAGCAAATATGGCTTTTAAAACAGTCGGCCATTCGTGGCAGCTCAAAGTTTGAAGCGTCCCGCAGTTTAAAGCTGGAAGATGTTGACGAAATCACGGACGCCATCTGTACCTGGGAATTGGCTTTCAATCAGCGTCAACGTATCAGAGCAGCAGAGTCTGGAACTAGCACGTACGACGATTCCAGCCATCCTGCAACTCAAATCGCACACAACGCTACAGCGTTGGTGCGTCTTGCGGGTATCAAGCTCTACACTGACTCGCATTGCGGCAGAGAACTTGCTACTCGAGATTCAGACGACGTCGCCAAGGCGCTATCAATGTACCAATATCACACTCGTTCTTTCCAGCCTTTAGCTCGTAATGAGAGGATGAACAGAGCAGTGTTCCACGCGTTACATTCGCTTACACTTCTTATCAAAACTGGCATTTCGTTTGTGGCACAAAACTCTAGTACTGAGTGGAGTATTCAACACCTTCGTAAGTATTCTCCATATCCCCATATCTTTTTTTTATCCGGTCCAACTCGTATCTGACTGTGTGCTCCTAGTTTGTAACTTCGAGTCTGCTACCCTTCTAGCGCGTTGGCTCATGACTATCGGCATGACGAGCCGTGAAATCCAGCCCACGAGAGACGAGACTAGTCTAGCACAAATGATTCGCCAAGTCCTCGTCGAGAGTGACTACGCCGGTCCTATTGACCCGTCATTATCTGCTGACGACGGTCTTCGTAATCTCGAGGGCCCTGTTCATGATGGAAACATAACTATCATGCGGCGTCTAGCGCAAGCCGTTCTACGCATCTACAGTCAGACTTTCCGTGGGCCTCATATCTTTAAAGTTGTGAGCATCATGGCGGACTCTCTAGACTCATATGCGTCATGCCTTGATAACCCAAACATTCTATTCCCGCCAACATCTAGTGTTCTTCGGCCTATGGACCTAGCATCCCAGATTCATTGATGGCTCCAGGGGCTCATCCCAACTTCCTAACTTTAGATTTTGTGTCATGTGTATATCTTCTAAGATATCACATAGCATGTACTATTTTCCTCACTTATATTCAGACATATTTTTTTTTTACTTATTCGGAGGTTCGGCTCCCTACTTCTCGGATGATGATTATTCTCTTTCTTCTTGCTACGGAGGGCCACAGAATATGGATCCGGCAGACAGAAAATACACAACAAAACTCACTCACTTATGATGCATCTCCGGGGTTGGGGGGAGGGGGGGCACGGGAAAATCACGGTTTATGGATTCTGGGGCATTTCTTGGAAAGTAGAGGTACGTTGTTCGATACCTAGTTCTTTTTTAAATATTGGCGTTCATTTGTATTGTTTCAACCACTGATGGTTATACCCTAATTATCGCTTGTGGTATTTTCGGGCAGCTTTCTTGGGTTTTTTGGGGTTTTGTTTTCATCTTCTTTCTTTTGAGGGTTTTTGGACTTATCGTCTTGCAATGCGGACGATTCTCTTTTTTTCTGTTTCTAACTATTCACGACTCCTGATACTAGTACTAGTTCGATAAATGAAAAGTGCTTGCGCCGGCAACAAACAATGTCTGTGCCACGTTGGAATAAATACTTAATACAAACGGGCGTAGCATCAAGGGATAAATGTAACTCGAAGAATTCTCAAACTGGCCAGCCTCTAATATACAGGCAAATAAAATATGTAAGCAGTGCTCCAATACTCACTACTTTACTGTATTTTTATATGTAGCAACGCCCCGCAAACACAGAAATAAGCTATTAAGCTGCACGATTCACGGGCAAGGAATATCGAGTCTTGCGAAGCGAATATTAGTAGATAAATTTGGCAATAATGATACTACGAATGCAAGATCTTCTTCTCATTGATTAGTACTACTACTCCTTTATTCTCTTCTTCTCCCTAACAACAAATAACGGATAAGGGTTTCTAGATAGCATCATGCCATTTTTCCAGATGGCTACCGTGCTAGCAACCACTCAATCAACGTCGACGTCTCTACGAATGAGCAACCAAAACACAGCGACGCCGCTCTTCAATTATATCTTCGGGGTGCTTTTCGGCTATATTATCTACAAGATCATCCTCTTCCCGCTATCCGTATCGCCGTTGCGTCACGTGCCGACAGGCCATTTCTCAGCTTGTCTTTCATCGGCTTGGATCCGCTGGGTCCGTTGGAGGGGGGCGCGGTTAGGCGAAGACGGGAATGCGGAGCAAAAGTTACTACAGAGATTGCATGCGGAGATGGGCGCTGTAGTGCTATTGGCACCGCGGCAAGTCAGTTTGGGTAGCGCGGAGGCTGTCAGAGTGGCGTGGGAGGTTCCGGTGCGGAAGAGCGCGTGGTATCGAGTGTTTGAGGCCTATGGAGGGTGAGTATATGTTGTGTTTGTAGGGCTTTTTTCCGTATGTGGTGTTTTTGCTGACAATTTCGGGGTGTATAGTATCCCAAATACGCTATCAACGCTCGATCCACACGAGCATCTTCTGCGGAAGCGCATGGCGGCGCCAGTCTTCTCGGCGTCTCGTCTCAGCCAAAGCGCACCTCTGTCTATACAGTTAGACACCATTCTGAACAAGCGACTGGTTCCTCTAATTCGAGAGCAAGCCAAGGCCGGCGGTGCCACAGATGTCCTCGCGCTATCTATGGCCACCAGCATCGACGTCCTGACGGCATATATCTACGGACTGAGATTCTGCGCCAGTGCACTTGAGCTGCATAGCAAGGACGAGTTTGCCGGTACGGCATTTGCCAGGTTTGGGAAAAAGTTGGGAAAAGAAGGCGATGATGTGGAAGCTGTGATGAAACTAGAAGAATGGAACCTACAGCTCTGTGAGCGAGTCCATCATCATTCGCAGAGAAAGGCATGCCTGCCTGAAGATGAGGCTACAGTGTATCAGGCTATATCACAAGGCTACGAAAATGAAATCAGTCAGAACGGCATGGCGTCACGGCTCTACTGTTTGGCTTCGCGCCAGCTGCAGAAATGCATAGCATCTGAGACGTACAGCTACCTCGTTGCTGGTCACGAGTCGATAGCCTTGACTTTGTCGTATATAATCTACCACCTCTCACGTAAGCCACACCTACAAGTTCCGCTGCGCGAAGAATTACTACAGTCCAGCAAAGCATCCCAGCCCAGTACCAACAAGTTCCCCTCCACCGACGCACTAGCCTCAGATTATCCACTTCTCGACTGCATCGTACGTGAGACATTACGCCTAAACAGCGCCGTTCCTGGCCCCCAACTACGCAAAGCCATTCCTGTTTTGTCCAACGATATTTGTATAGCAGGCTACATGATTCCCAGTGGCACAGAAATCTCCGCCGCTGTGGGCGTCTTGCACGGTAACGGCACAGTCTTCGAGCACCCGGATATGTGGCGACCGGAGCGCTGGTTGAATGCAGGAGACGAGGAGAAGAAGAAGGCCATGGAGACGTGGTTTTGGGCGTTTGGGAGCGGTCCGCGGATGTGTCTCGGCGCAGACTTTGCCGTCATGGGTAAGTTCTTCTCTTTTTGAATTTTGTGTTGGTACGAGAAGAGGTCGAGTTCATTGATCGAGGGTGTGCTAATCTGCTTCTTCTTGTTACAGTCTTGAAGTACACGATTATTGCAGTGTATTCCAGCTTTGAAACTACGATTGTTGATGACAGAAACTTTACGACGGTTGCTTGGAAGACCTTGGTTGGATTCCAACCATCTTCGAGCCTCAAAGTACAATTCACTAACATATAGAACTTCATCATCGTAATTTAATGCTTTGACACTGACACCGAATATGAAGGGTTAGGGTCAATATCTTATCGAATCCATATAAGGTTAGCTCCTGCTCCATAGCAAACCTTACCTTCTTACAGATGTGCTTTACTATTATCTTTTCTGACTTGCTGAATTCCGACATCCTTCTTAATCCCAGCTCGAGGATCTACATTGAATGACCATCATATATATAACTACCTGATAAATTTGTCTTCACAGTTTGTTCTTCGGGACTGCAAAGATATGGAGGAGCACAAGCCGAGACAACAACTGCGAAACAAAAATGGGACTGGAGGTACCAGGTGTCTTTTATGCAGTAGTTTTCTTTTTCTATGTTGTTATTTTTTTTACGTTTGATATTTTCCGGCCTTATCGTTGACTTTTCGTGTTAGCCTTAAGATTGGGTTTAATCTGTCTTTCTGTTCTCTTTTTGTCTTTTCTTTTCCTTTTATATATATCTTGATGTACCTACACACACTCTTACATGTACTTACTAACAAAGTACCTTTTCGAATTGGAAGTGAGTACGTACGTACCTTTTTGACCAGCTTGTATTCCCATGTCAAAGGTCTCCACTTTAAGCTACTAAATTGAATTCTGGTGGAACTATACTTGCTCCCTTCTATTTTATCCAGTTGAACATCAGTGTTGGAATAACCCATTTTTATGTCCTTTCATTTCGGAAATCTTCTTCTTTTCTAGAATGACATCACGATATTAACTTGCAGTTCAAACTGTCATTCGTGCTGATATTTCCAACTAAATACCACAGTGTTTTTGTTCTCTTCTTTCTTTATTCTCCAGTTTTTCCGACGATTTAGGTTCTCCAACCCAAGGTCGAAGCAAAGATCTATCTTAGTCAGATTCATCTGTGCAATACTGAAAACAGGCTTAATTACTTCATCAGTAAAATAACCCCATTCTGTCGCAACTTAATTAGACATCTACTGTCTCTTTGGGGTCGCCATCAATACCCTGAAGCTACGAATTATTTAATCTGATCTGCCCCATAAAGCTCTCACCAACTTTTGCCATTGAAGCAAAACTTTGGCATCCAATTCATCGGCAAATCTACAGCCTAACCTGCGAATCCATTGCCTGTCTAATATAACAGCCTTTCATCGAGTTTCTTTTTCCCTATCGACCCACAAATCGGAAGGTGCCGACTTCCTGGCTCAAAATCGCCGCCTTACTTAATCTCCAACGCTGGTTATCAACATTCTTAACATTACCTCACAATGGCCCAGGCTACGCCGATTCCTCCGCCGCTCCTACTCACCAAGCGCATCACCAGCTTTCTTGCTGGCGCCCTGTCGGCGCATATCCATACAGTCCTGTTGTGCTCACCGAGTGGCAAGCTTCTCGGTCATGCATCCAACCCCACGCGGCCTGCCATCGATTTACGCACACAGGCCACCGTCGCCGCCTCTCTGGTAAGCCTATACACCGCAGCCGGAACACAACTTGCGCCTGCTCTAGCCCAGGATGACGACGACGATGAACTCGGCCATAACATTAATGACAACACCGGGGGCAGTAGTAATGTCAAGTTAAGCGGACACAGCCAGCGTCCCTATCAACAACAAAATTATGCTGCTTCACCACTCAAAATGAATTTTGCGGGCCTACACCACGACTACGATGCGCCGAGTCTGGCGTCTAGCGGAACAGAACAAGATACCTACGCAGACCATCCCATGAGCCGCTCCATGCACGGAAGCATGCCGCCTATTGCGAACCAAAACCAGAACCACTACAACCACTACAACCACTACAACCAGCAACACCAACTTCAACACCACAGCCATTCTGCGGGCGGAGCCGGCGGCCTGGTCAACAGCACCCAGAGCCTGCAGCGCGAAGGACCCCGTCCGAGAACTATTACAGTACAACTTGCTACTGGTGCCGTCGTTGTGCGCGAACTTGCCTGCGGCCTGCTCTTCGTGTGCGAAAGTACAGTGCCGTCTAACATTGACGAGAGTACTGGCGCTCACATTCTTTCATCTCGACCGCCGTCTTCGTCGCAAAGCAATGTGGTGGGACTCTCTGCTACCACCATTTCTGCCAACTCGCCCAGCTCCGGCTCAGCATGTGCTTCTACTTCCGCTCATACTACTACTGCTACTACTACACCCGCTGCTGTTCCTTCTACTACTGGAAGTACCACACGCAACACCACTGCGCTATCGGCTAGCGGCCTGTCCACCGCAAGTGGTCTTGCGTATCTCCACCCTAACTCCGCTACTGGTGGCTCTGGAGCTTTACTTGCTACTTCCCCATTGGCCACGTCGGCTACTACGGGTAGTGCGGCTTTGCTTGGTGGCTTAGGAGCGCATAACGCTGCGGGATCCCCGGACGAAGCCGATAGTGTGCTAAGCACTGGGGCAATGACAACGGCAAGCGCAGTCAGCTCGGCTAGTGTGAGTGCTGTTGCTGTTGTAGGCATGAAGCGGTCGGTGGAGGAGTTTGCGAGGCGCTTGGAGGAAAAGCTGTCGGCATTGGATTTCCCGGATGACGATTTTTTCGAGTAAAGACTCGTTATATATCTTTGTTTGGTGGTTGAGGCGGGTTACTTGTTCAGTGTTTGTACATACCCAGGCATATTTTGGGGTTGATGATAGGTGCTTTTTATAGTACTTAAAATGCATAGGATCATCTTGGGATTCACGTATCGATTAAAAACAGTAAAAAATTCAAAAAAATTCAAAAAATTGAATCATGTCTCATTAATGTGTGTGCTCTTTTTTTTCTAGCAATGTATTTTTTGTATTTTTTTCGCTTTTCCTCAAAACATTAGAGAGGAAGTACATAAAAAACGATGTCAAAAAATCAAGATGGGGGTAAAGAGTGCCTCTATAAAGCTTCCATTTCCATTACGGAATATTCCGTGCGAATAAAGAACCCGATAGCCTGGAAATTTGTTTTCGGAAAATGGCGCAGAGAAAGAAAGAAACAAGATGAAAAAAAAACACAAGACATATAAACCGTTAAAAGAGAGAGACAGAAGAGAGAAAAGGAAAAAAGATGCTGTCTCGAAATGTCCAACAACTCAAGATGAATATAAGAAAAAACTCCCAAAAAAATAAAACTTTAATAGAGATAGACGGATCCATTTTACATCTTTGTACTTACAAATCCGACAAGGTGTATATCTATAGGGAAGCACTGCTAGAAAATCCGACAAAAAAGATATTGCGATTTTTACTCTATGCTCATGCGCATGATGCCGTCATTAGTATCAACCATGCCTTGAAACCCGATGCGTCCTGGCTTCAATGGCCGAGACAGTGATCCGGTCTCGGAAGCACCTATACCACTTCCACTTCCACTGGCACCCGCAATAGCAGTACCACCACCGGTCCCGTTATTGCTGCCAGGCCGAGCCCCCCACGGCGTGACATCACGCTGCATGGGACTCTGCATTATTGGTGAATTATGCGTGCTGAGACTTGGAGAGACGGCGCGGCGCTTGAAGGACATGGGATCGAAATCGTCATCGCGTCGACGTTTGTTGTTGATGCGACGAGAGATTTCCGCCACTGTGGGAAATTGCGCATGGTGGTGCGGTGGTGGCACAATGTTCTCCGCGAGGGAAAGTTCGGTCGGCCGGCTAGCATCGGGGTGTATCGTGCTGCCGAGAAGCGGCGATTCCATCGACATGTCCTCGCTAAAGTTGGACATGGCGCGCGGCCGGAAGGACTGAAGCGGTGGGGTTGTGATTCCCGATGTTATGGAAGAACCGGTGCCGATGCTCTTGGAGGTCGCGGTGCCCCAGAGCAGCTTCCCATGCGGCGGTGGGTTCTTCTTCCATGCTGCTGAAATTGCGTTTGTAGCTTCCACCATCATATCGTCGTCAGGAATATCTTCTGGCCCATCCATGGGGACCAGGTTGGGCGACGATTGGGCAGTTGTAGACGTCGATCTTGGGTGGCCAGATGTCCTTGGATCGGGTCGGTCACTCTCCATGACTTGACGAACAACTTCGGCCTCGCGCCGGGACTCGGAATCGACTGGTGCTGTTTCCTCCGCCAGAGCTGCCCTAATGCGTGCAAAGCCTTTTGTTTTTGGCTGTAGACATATGGTTTGTTAGTACAACAAAAATAATAGACACAATAAAAGACTGAAGAGGGGCGAGTAGAAGAGTTGTTGCGTACAAGGAGATTTCCGCGCTTGGCAGCGACTTTGCGAATAACGCTACGATCGGAGCCGTCGCCAATGGCACGCATAGACTCGTCGGCATCACTACCAGAAATTTGCAACTGGTTCGCTTGCCAGCTTATACTGTCTCGGCGGTTGTGTGACATGCTCAGGGAATTATCCTTCCCCGACACGGCTGGCGGTGACTTAGATAGATTGGCAAATCCTAGGCCGAGGGGTTGGCGACTGCGGCGTTTGGGTTGTTTCTTGGGCCGGGATCTGTCACGATAACTCATGAGGCTATTAATGGGGTTGCTTGCTGGCCAGGCTGACGGCATGCTAGTGCGTTGGATATGAGGGGTGGTGATGTACGGCTCATCCATGTCTTCATCCATGACGTCGCAGTCGGAGCTGGACTCGGAATCTGAAGCACCGCCACCAGTGCGCGAGGTACTGGGCGCAGCACCGCGGTCTTGTCCACTCATGACCGACCAAAGTGAGCTAGACGACTGCTCAGCGCCAACATATTCACCGCTACGGCGACTGCTGGGAGTGTGATGGTGGGCGATGCGACCGGTGCTAATGACTGGTGACGAGTCAAGCGAGTGTTCGTTTGCAAGCGTGGAATGGTGTAGGCTGGTGGCGGCGCGTGAGAAGTCGAGACCGCGCGAACGGCGGGGGATGATATTGGTGGGCGAGGAGTAAAGTTGGGAGTGGGAGTGGTCGAGTTTCGGCGAGGATGCCAACGACAGATGCGCAGACGAGCTGGATGAGGTGGGTGCAGATGCAGATGCAGATACAGGTTTTGTAGGCATAATATGGTGGTTGAGCAATGACGTGCCTGCTCCTCCACATCCCCCTCCACCGAGGGGTGAGCCAAGCTCATGCGATAATAGCGGCGGATACTGATGCATGGCCAAGCCGCTAGCCTTGCGCGAGAACGAGGTGCGAATTGGCGTGACAGGCATGGGTGTTGCCAGGGAGGCGGTTGTACCAGAGGCAGATGAAGCGGCAGCCGATGACGACTCTCGTATGGCGCTGTCGTCCTGGGATATCCGTGCGGCCGATTCGATAATCAGCGGAGCCGGCGATAGTTTTATGGGGGTTAGATGGCCGCTGCTATCGGAGAGCGCGCGGGCCCGCGTGACCGAGGGTGTTTGGGAATGCCGGTGAATATGCGAGGTGCCATCTACCGACGAGGCGAGACCAGCGCCGTTGTTGAACATAGCAAGAGCGTGGTGAGAGTCCATAGTGTCTGGCCTGGACAGAGATGGACTTTATATATTGGTACTGTCTGGATGGAAAGAAAGCTGGCACGGGATGAATAATGAAAACAGGATGGGATGATGATGATATCAAAAGCAGGCCAGGGCGGAAATTGAAAGCGTCTAGTGGCGAAGGCGACAACAGAAGGACAGATACAAACGAACAAGCAGCCGTAGAGCGTGATGGCGGCGACAATCAGCGAGCAGATCGAGCTACAGACCAGGCAACCCAGATTAGGCAGTTTGTCAAGACCGGGTCTAGGAAAAAGGCGGCAGCTGGCCGGGATCACAGCGATCAAGCCAATCGAACCACAAATAACGGAAGATTCAAGGCGCCGGAGCTGTTGCGGAATTCGTCGTCATAGGACGCGAAAGGCGATGATCTTCGGCTGTGATGCTGGGTTGTTTTATCTGTCTGTAGAAATTGGAGATGGAAAAGAAAGTCTACAGATAGCAATGCAAACACCTCTAGCTTTCAGAAGGCAGTCGGCGAATTACCAGGCTACAAAGAGTCGTCGTTGTCGTCTTGTGTGATTCTGCCGATCGGACGTCTCGTGATAATTGTCGTACCTTTATTCCTTTCTATACCTAGCTTGACTCTTTTAGGGGCGCCTGCCGTATTCTGTTGCACGTTATAGCTGGATCTCCAAAATCAATGAAAACAATAGATATGTTTTTCTCGAGGGGTCTGGTGGCAATTGCCAAATTAGACGTAGAATATAGAAGGAAGGAGTTCCGTGCCAATTCGCTCTATTGCTTGTAGAACGAAGTCAATTGCGGCTACTAGGGCAGATTGTTTGGAAACTGCTATAGAAAAGTTAAATATATACAATAAAAAAAAAGCTACTATTGATTAGAATGTGCCCCGCAACGCGGTTGATGCGCGTTCAATATTAGGGCCAAAACAATAAATACAACTGCGCAACATTATCTACGCCAGCATCTTCATAGTTCTAGAAAATTTGTAAAATTATTGATTCAAAAAAAAGCCACTCTACGCCATCCATAGCAAATCAATTTCTCAAGCATTCTTTGCTAGCCGTTGAACTTCCTGGAATGCAAGTGTATGTGGTCAAAACTGTTCAGAGTCGATATGCGATTTTATTTATCTGTTTACACATGTCATATATCTGTGTTTGTGTACATATAAAGGCGAAAACTCGGCCTTGGATTGGTCGCGTACTCCGCTATATCGTAACTAACCGTCATCAGAACATAACCCTCGAGCCAAGCCAGCCCTCTATTTCTTCCGCCAGTCGGGGCTTAAGTACGGTGACAAAATCGTTCGGTATGCTTGCCGCAAAATCTTGCTTTCCTCAGGCGTCGGCATGCGCGCATCGCCGTTACGCGCCTTCCAGCTTTCAGGCGTCTCGACCAGCTCGGCGTTCTTGTCTTTGAGCGAGGGATCGGCAAAGGTGTACGTGCGGTAGGAGGCATTTGTCCAGCCGGTGGCTACAACCCAATGATATCTGGATGTTAGTGACAGTATACTACGAAAGAGCCGGAGAAAAAATGGCTCAGCACTTACCGGTTCGCCGCGGCACGTTATAGAAGCAGCCACTAAGGAAGTGTAGAAATGCTCCGTGCGAAACTACCACCATATGTGCCTCTTTGTCACCGTTCGGCTTCTCGCTCTTCCAGTCCTTGGCAACGCCCTGAAGTTCCTGCCGCGCTTGCAGCGCGCGCACCTCAATACGGTCCAGATTCGCCGCGTGTAAGCCGGAACTCTGCTGGCGCTTATCCGTCCATGCCGGCTCTTCAGCCTCCACACGACTAGTATCGACGAGGCCGTGAAACTCGCGCGCCAAGACACTTGCAGCGGAGCCGGTATCGCACGGCCACGGGCCGACCTCCTGTAGTTTTGGCAGTAACAGGACCTTGAGGCCGCGGTCGCTGGCAGGTCGAAAGCCGCCGAGACATGTCTGGATGGTGCGGCGCATCGGAGAGGCGAGGAGGTGCGTGATAGCGGCGTGGCGCGGGAAGGAGGCTTGTAAAGCAGCGCATTGCTGGTGGCCTAGATCGGTGAGTCGTGGATCGTGGATACTTTCAGCTTCATGCGAGAGATTGTGCTCGCCTTGCGCGTGGCGCACGAGATATAGAAAGACGGACATGATCGGTAAGAAGGCCGAAGACTCCGGATAGACCGTAGATGTGTCAGTCGTCAATAGGAGAAGAGAGCAAGGAGTGGGAGACAAAGATGAGTCGAGATTATAACTATAGGATCTTTCACAACTACCGGCTACCCAATCTTAGCTCGACAACTAGTGTGGCGACTAATAATTATAGTACGTATATGGCCAACTTAAAAGAGTATCCCCAGTAAGTACAGGGAAGCGTCGTTTCAATGTCATATAAGAACAGAAATAAATAGCAACAAAAGGAAGAAAATTTTGAAGCGAAGAGATAAATTAGCAGCTAGGGCCAAAGGCTTAGAGAGGATAACGAGGCTATTTAGCTAGCTACTTATACTTTGAAAGAACAAAGGAAACCCAAAAAAAAAGCCCACCAACCAACCGAGCCACGAACAATTCTCCAAAAGGCAGGGAACGGGGGGCTTCTCGAAAAGGTACACACTACTACAAAGAGCGACGGACGCCTATCTGCCGACGAATCCTCTAGAATTCAACATGGCTTGCCTACGCTTGGCCCTAGCCGTGCGCTGTGTTGGTTCGGCTCGCTCGCTTGCTGTTGGGTTACGGACAGAGTAGTAAAAGCAAAGTAAGCAACCATCAATGATATGCGGGTGTGATACTCGGAAGAACAGAAACTTACTATGTAAGCATCTTGCAGTCTGGTTCTATACGTTCTCTGTTGAAACCGGATATGTTCTCGTCTATAACAATGCAGTAACTAAATGGCAGGCCTGATAAGACGCCGACTAGAAAGATACAGCAAAAGTCGTATACTCTGTATATTCCATCAACAAAAAAAAAGCCCGTTAGACTTCGCAAAGTATCCTGCTAGTCTCCTTTATCTGTTTTTGGCTCACCGCCCCTCCATATTGTTCCTTCTATGCTTCTTCGGGTTCTTAATTGTCAACTACCACAAGAATGCTCTGTAAGAATTGGCCTTCAAAGTGGGCTTTCTACTGATAATATTGCTTTCATAATCTGAGAGAAAGAGAAATTCGCCTCATCTCATTGATCCCTTAGCCCCTTTCAGATCATTTGTCAATGAATGGTAGAATAAATAGGCAAGTCTGACTTTGTTAGCTGTTCGTCTAACAGGTATTTTTAGACTAGAACTACCAACTAGTAATCGTATTTATCTTCGCGCTCCGTCTATTAACTCCAACAGCATCGAGTAATGGTTTTTTTAGGAAAAATTATGATGAAAGACTCCCCCCCCTTCCTTCTCAAAGTTGACAGCAAGTCCCTATGACTACAATGCATTAACATCCAGACTAAGACCCGCTTCGAGCGTCCCCGAACAATAAGAAGTCCCCCAGACCGAAACAGGCCGCTTCCTACTTGTGCAGAACGATCCGCAGGAGCAGAGTGTCCAATTGTTCAAATTTATCCTTCGTCGCGGTCTACACAGATCGACTATCAAGACATGTTGCCGTCAAAGGGAAGCGGACGCCTTGCTCAGATAGCAGGCTCTACTTCCTATATCAAGCAAACGCTCTTTGTCATTTTTATAGATTATATGGTCTCTTTGAAGTATAGCTCGGTTCGCGTTGATCTTCAGTCATGCTCTCTGCTATGGACCGCTTGTTTTTGTTGCTTGCTACGTGTGTGCATATGCAGATGATGTGTTAATAGGGAATACATGAACATACATCTATCAACTACGTATATAATACCTTCTAATAAAATAAATATTCAACACTCATGGAGACACAAGTTTCAAGTTCTAGACGTACCGAATCATGGGGTATTTGTATTGAGAAAGACACACCGCACCATTAAACTCTCTCTACCTTCTTAAAGAAACCTAATTCAAGATAAAAGAAAAAGAATAGAGATACTCTCTGTCCCTAGTAATATCTTGGGGGGGGACTAGCATATCATGAAAAGTACTTTCCAACAACAACGCACATGTATACACATTCCTCCAGTCTTCTTCCATTCTTAAAATTCAATGAGAGCCTCTTCAACCACTGGCGCCGCTGCCACTTGCGTTTGCGGGATATGTTGCGGCGCCGAAGGGAACGCATTTGCCCCGTACGTAGTGTCAACACGATACACCATATTTGGTGCCACCGGTACTGGCGCCTGTTGTGCCTGTTGTGCCTGATGCTGCTGTTGCGGCGGCGCATGTTGAGGTTGCTGAAACTGAGGCTGTTGTTGCCAAGTAGACTGTGGTTGAGGAGTAGCTGCTTGTTGGTGTTGCAGCTGAGGAGAATCAGCAAGAGGAGCCGAGGCTTGCGGAGCTGCCACAGCCTGATGAGAAGCGATGGCTTGTTGCTGTTGCTGTTGTTGCCAGTATGGCACAGATACTTCCTCGGATGGAGCGCCTTGGTGTTGGCCAGCAGGGGGAATCTCGTTAGGTGCCGAGGGTATTACTGTAGGCGATGCGATAGGCGCTGGAGACATAGAATGCAACGGCGGAGCAGACGGTCGAGAAGTCGACACTGGCTGTGCATGTTGATAGTGCATAGGCTGCTGTAGATTAGGATACGCCGGAGCCGACGTTTCCATGGGCGGTGCACTCGCCTCGATTGGCGGAGGTGCGCTAGGCTGTTGGCGCGTGTCATGGTAGTAGGGAGCGCGGGAATCAACCGGTGACACACTAGTGAGCAGGTTTTGGCCTTGCTGGAGATGCTGAGGCGCCTGCGCAACTTCGGCGTTTTCTGGGGTAGGTTGGCTGTAGAGGGCTTCAGGAGCCGGAGCCGATGAATGCCAAGCCTCTGCGGGGGGGGCCTGAAGCGGATAAGATACCGAGGGTCCAGAGGCGGGTGCTCGATTATCATAGGTCGCGTATTCCTGTCGAGGAGTAGTTTGATATGCTTGTGGCGGGGGAGCTGCGTAGCTAGCAGGCACGGGATTCGATGAGTAGAAGCTCTCGGCTGGCATGTTGGGGTTGTGAATTGCCGCGGGCGACATGGCGCTATAAGGAGCGGGAGGCTGGCGTGAGGCATAGCCACTGATAGAGTGGTTGCTGTAGGCATTAGACAGGCGCTCCTCCAACATGCGGTCGTAATATCTGACAACAGTAGCTAGCTTTGCATGCAAATCAAGCAGGGTTTCTAGGGTTAATGTTAACATTATAATACAGCATGGAAGCAATACTACTACTCTCTTACCATGTTTGCTCATTGTCTCGCCATATGTGCGCGCTAGCTTTGGTCTGAGAGAACTGATACTATCGTAGAGCTCCTGGATCTGTGGTTCGCGCAGAATAGTTCCTGATGGCTGAGTCTGGAGTCTTTCCACCAACGTCGAGAACAGGTTGATATTCTCAGCCTCGACGGGCGTCAGTTCGTAGTCGTTCTTGTGTGGGACAAAGGCAGGTGCAGCAGTCGCAATGGGGCCAGCAGTCTGCTGCTTCAATGCAGCCGAATGCACCTTCTTTTGTTCCTCCATATCAGCAAGTGAAGCGGTAATAGCCTTCTTGAGATCTTCGTCCTCTTCATCTTCGACCTGTGGCACAGGCTGCTTGGTGCTGTCCGCGTGGCTATTGACAGCACTAAAATTGGGGTCAAAGGATACCTGCTTGGGCTGGTTCTTGACCGGTTCAACGTAGCCTCTGGAGTAGGCACGGACCTCCTCCAGACTCATAGCTAGCGCCTTCTTGAGATCCTCGTCGAAGCTGTCGTCAGTGTCTACACGGGCATTGCGAGGATGCATGGCAGTAGTGCTGCGCGTCTTGTGAGGATATGTCGGCGATCGGTCGGCCGGGGCGGCAGGTGTCTTCTTAGTAGTGAGCTTCTCGTAGCAGCCGTCGTCGACACGGACAGGCTGAACAATGCCGAGATGCGGCAGCGGCAACACTTTGCTAGAGCATTGGTGGTCGAAGACATTACCGCAGTTGCGGCAATGATGCTTGCGGTTGGTGAATGTAAATGGAGTGCGGCAGCGCATGCAGATATCTGAATCAGCCCATTCAGGCGGCTATGACGTAGGTAAAGATTAGTTAGTGGGCTAGCCTAAGGAGGCGCGGCGCAAGGCTCTACTTACAGCGCTGCTGTCGATCATGCTGCTTGAAACAGCGGTCTTAGGTGGAAAGGTGAACCCGTCGCCCTTGAGCGCGGTGTAGGTTGTGGCTATGTAGTTTAGGTCGTAACGACCGTCAGTAGCCCCGGCCCAAGCTTGGATAAGCTCCAAGATCTTGGCCCGGACATCAGCGTTCAAAGCAAGCGGGCCAGTAGCTTCGAGGTGTAGTTTGAGATTGTCCATGAACTCGCGCGAGGCAATTTCGCGCAGAAAATGGTTGCCGCCATTCTTGACACAAGTATCTGTGAGCTAGACAACGGCAGGCCGACACAAGGCTGTTAGTTAGAAACATAGCGACAAGATGAGGCCGAGAAAGCCCGAAAAAAAAAAACACGACAGATGGAACATACATTCAGGGCACTCAGTTGGGTGTTTGGGTTCTTGTTGTCGATGCGCTTTTTCAGCGACCGCATCGCCTCGCGGGGCTGCACGGTCTTAGAGCGGATGACGTCGGAGATTTCGAGATTGAGGGCGATGTCCTCGCTATAGGCAACAGGTAAGCGTCCGGTTTGTTTGTTCGTCTGGTCCGGCGACTATAAAGGTAGAGGAGACACCTACAGGCTGCTGCTAGTCGCTTTTTCGATTTGCTCGTCTAGGGCCGTGTTGGCCGACGAAGACCACCAACCCATCATGTTTTGGCAGTACGATCAGTAGATGGCGATAAAAGTGTGGGTGGTTTGAAGATCAGAGACAGAGAGTTGCAGGTCGGAAGAAGAGCTCAAACCAGCGAAGCTTCTAAGCACCAATGGCAAGACAGTCCCAAAAGCGCAAAGAGAGATGGCGGGGAGCATCAGGCTGCAGCTAGTGGCGTTATAAGCGATTATAGACTGTAGCTACTGGCGCCAAGTGCAACTGTGGTAGTGAGCTTTCTAGGGGCTTATAGCGCTAGCCTTTCTGTTGTGGCGGATAGATATTGGGGTTGAGTCCAGAAGCTTGGCTATACTGTATAATGCTAGAATTATCGGCATCAAATGATTCTTTTCGACAACAACCCAGCCAATCCACCAGTAACAGCACGGCAATCAACTGTGGAACATTGAGTGTGCCATGGGCCCCTATGCTGCAGGAGGTCTAGTCTCACTATGCTCAGCTCAGACCAGTCATGTCTATCTCAAGTTTAGCAGAATCTCTTTCCCTTTCTCGTGAGCCTATTTTTTTGCACCTCACTTGATGTAGGGTTGGCCCTGGACGGCGAAACAGCCAAGGACGCCGCGGTTTCAGACGCTGCTCAAGGTTTCAGCACCTCACCCACTGAAATACCAGCAGTCACAGGCAGTGCTAGGCTGCGGTACTTGTGGTATCACAGCAGCTACCTATTGCTGCACAGAGAAATTGCACCAAGTCAAAGAACCTAAGCGGGTCAGAGAAGGTACCGCCGGCTAGACTGCGATTGTTTCCCCGCTAAACATGGCACACAACAGGTTGTGGCTACGAGCCAGCTGACTTTGGCAGGTAGCGTCTTCTTCTCCAGCCCGGGACGTCACTGGCCATCTTTGACAATTGGTATAACAAAGAATCACACACTGATTTTAACCATTTGATGCACTTCTAGTGATGGAAGGGGGGATCGAGCTCTAGATGAGAAGAGAAGCACTGCGCGGGGAACATACGAGGCAGGCGCTGTAGATGATATTCTCAACATTTTTTTGGTTGCCGCAGACAATGTGGCTCGTCTCTTTGTCCAACCAGGCCAGCTACTGCCAGAACCCAGCACCTTTTGTTCAGTGCCTTGATTCAGAGCCTCTGTCTAATTGACTACTCTATCTACTCCAGTATTTACCATAATCTATTGCTGTATTTTGAATCCTCTTCATCCATTTATCACCAACTCAGCTTCTATAATCACTTCTTTGTTATGCATGCATTTTTGCCCTCTATCTAGCGTCTGTCTCTTTTCTGCCTTTTTGATCGTCCTTTTCTAACGCAGCGCTGCATTTATCCCGTTTATCATTCCATCCATTATCCATCCATTATCCAGCCATATATCGCCATAGGCCACGCCGCCACTACAAGGCGCATCTGCTCCTCAACCTCTGCCCAGGATTCCATCCAACCATCTTGCTCCTCGTGACCACCATCTGCTGCGCGAACTTCCATATCCTCGTTCTCCACGGGCCGTCCGCCATGCTGTATGGCCTTCTCCGCATTTACTACCATATCCATATAACCCCCGTCCATCACCGCTTGCTCATCGTCTATTGACGCTACCGCCATTGTACTCACAGCCTAGTCTCCCGATAGTCTCTACCGCTAGCCATGAGCCCCACCGCATACAGTAGTTCGCCGCCTATTATGCCCACACAGCAACCATCCAATCCCGGCCATAACCACAGTCTCTCGCTCGATGCCCGCGTTGTCACAACTGCCCCACGCTCCGTCAGCAATGGCTCTGCATCGGGCCCAGTCAATGGGGGCGCCCGGAAACCGCAGGACCGCCCGCTGCGCCATCTTGACGACCTTAAACTTGCTGACCCAAAAATCGATCCTTCCATGCCCATCGGCCGCGTGATTGACGAAGGCAATCGCTTCATCCGCGATGCCGTCTCATACCGCGACTTTTCTCACCAGATCGACATCGCCTTCTTCTATTATCTCAACGCCTTCATCATCTCCGCCAAAGTTGTACCCAAGCACTACGAAGCTAGTTCACTCGTCGATCGCAAAGAGCTCAAGGCAGCCTATCACAAACTACAGGTCGAAGTCAACAAGAACTACTCATCGTTTGAGAAAATCAAGAACGAAATCGCAGCCGACAACGAGCGCACAGGCGTCAAGCGCCAAAGTTCCAAAATCAAAACCGGCCTACCATCTTTGTCCGAAGCTCCTATTGCAAGCTCCGCCAAGCGCCGCCCCGTCGTCCAGAATCATCATAGCCACAAACGACACGGCTCTATACCTTCAGCACCCACATACCCGTCACCTCTTTCGCAAACACAGTCGCAAACACAGTCACAAGTAGGTGACAACAGTAAGACCGAAGACCGCCTATCGGACCAGACGAAAACCGCCAATAGCCATGCCACGCCTGCGTCCAACAGCGGCGATGTCCCACTAGACGACCTACGAAATCGCTTCTCACGCCTCCGCAACCATACCTGGAGTCAAGATGCTACCTTTACGCCCCCGCCGTCTGCATCTTCATCGTCCAAGCCTAGAGGCCCCCGAGATATGCCAGGAGACCGCCGACCAAAGATCTCCATGGACACCAATGTGCCACACTTACCCAAGCTACCCGATGCCATCTACAGCCCTGCCCGCGGCACTGTGACGTCAGAGGCTGCTCAGCTACCGTCTAGCACACCCCGCGGCCTATTCTCGCGCACTGGATCTGTATCATCCAACAACGGTTACTTTCCACCCGGTTCCACGGCTCAGGTGCCCGGTACATGGCCATCTCCCGTAGCGTCTCCAGATGTCTCTTCGACTCCCCAGCCAAACGGTGCCAGCGCTCTAGGCCCGACGCCTAAAGCGGTCAAAAAAACAGTCTCTACATCTCTGCCTGTCGGCGACTCTATCACAGCACCACAGCTTGCTAGTATTATGAAGACTGGCATCCGAATACTACTAATAGATGTGCGCTCAAGAGAAGACTTTGACAGCGGCCACCTGATGTCACAGTCCACTATATGCATCGAGCCAGAGCTTCTACTGCGCGATGATCTCTCGGCCGCTCAGATCGGAGAGGGGCTTGTCATCAGCCCCGAGTCAGAAGAGAAATGCTTTGAAGCTCGTAATGAATACGACCTTGTCGTCTACTATGACCAAAGCACCATTATGGTCCCCAAATTCACTCCAGCTGCGGATCCGGCGGTCAAAGCTCTACAGTCCTTGCATCGGGCTCTTGCGGACCTCAACTATGGCAAAGAGCTCAAGGCCCCGCCGCGTCTCTTGGCTGGTGGTATTGAGGCGTGGATTGATCACGCTGGTCCCTTTTCTCTCAAGGAGTCTTCCACTAGCAAGGCCGAGAAGCGCAAGCCTACTAGTCACTTCCTCAGTGATACCAGTGTGGGTGGGTCCCTGCTTAGCCGCCGGCGGAGAAGCTCTCGCTACATAGTGAACCCGTTAAGAAAAGAAGACATTCAGAAGTGGGAGGAGACGATGCAGGCCGAAGAGGAAACAGCAACATCGCCGGTCTTTGTGCGTACGCAAGAAGAATTTCTACGAAGATTCCCAGAAGTCCTACCCGACAAGGAAGAGTCCATGACGTCCATTATACAGCCGCCACAATACGATCCCCCACCACCTCCAACTCCACAACGCGCACACCAAGCCTACGACAGTCAAGACGGCATGTTCACGGCGCCACCTCAACGACCACCGCCTGCCAAGCCGCGGCCAAATCTGACCGGCCTTAGCCAAGATGAATCGACAGAATACAACAATAACAGTCGCTCGTCTAGCCGCGCCGCAACATCACGCAGGCCCATGTCCGGAAGCGATGGAATGGGAGTCCAAGGGAAGTACTACACGGGCCTCAACAACCCACACAACTGGTGCTACGCCAACTCTATCTTCCAAGTACTGCGAGCTTCGCCTGGGTTTTCCAACGAGATTGTTGCGTTCAACCAAAATCCAGACAGCTGGGTTGTGCCCAAGAAGGCGATAGAAAAGGCGCCGCCGCCGCAATTGATGATTAAAATGATGTCCAACTTGTTTATATGGATGCGGGCCGGGAATTTCCAATCTATTACAGCACAAACTCTGCTCGTAGGGCACTTTCCAAAGCCTCTACAATCATAGTACATCTCACTAATTTTCTCGATAGGATTATACCAGATACATCTGCGAACGCGCAGATATGGATCAAATCTTTGGCAGTACCGGGCAGCAGGACGTCAGTGAATATGTTGTTTTCCTTATGGACCAGCTGCATGACGAAACCGATACCTTCCGGTATATGATGAGCGAATACGCTAGCGACATCGTCAAAAAGGGCATGTCTTCTCTTGCAGGCGCCATGCAGTTCTGGAGCACATACACCTCCAAGAGCAACTCTATCACCGACAAGTACTTCCGCGGTGTCATGGTCGACTACATACAATGCGACAAGTGCCACGATATAGAGCGTACCGCCAATGTATTCTTCCCATTATATCTGTCTGGGTCGGGCGATGGTAGCAGCGGCGGCGGCATTACAGGACGCTTAACGCGCAACCGTGGCAGCAGCAACAACGCCATCACATTGACCGATTGCATCAAGGCGTGCTTCGGCAAGGAAAGTCTCAGTGAGCGGGTATGCGAAAAGTGCAAAAAGGTAGGCGCTAAGCGCTGGAGTGCGCTAGCCCGGCTTCCACCGCTACTTGCCATAGCATTGCCTCGCGTGCAAAACACTGGATCCACCACGTTCAAGCTAACCAACAAGATCACGTGGGACTTCAATAACTTCGATGTGAGCAGCTTCTGCATCCCGGCCGACGAGCGTGGTTCAGACGCCGGCGTGGCATCGGTGGGCAGCGTCGTGGATACAGGTTTTGCAGTGCCAGCTCAGTACGAGTGCTATGGCGTAGTGGTGCATCAAGGAGCGTCGCTAACGACTAGTGCGCACTACTACTCGTATGTGCGCAACCCGCACAGCCAATCCAAGTCGGCGTGGTTTAAGTGTGACGATTCCCGGGTGACAGACGTGGTCATCGGGTCTGGCGATGGGCAGGATATTAAAGATAAGGTGTTCAAAACAGGGGCAAACGCAGTTCCGTACATGGTCTTTTTCCGTCGCAAGGGCTTCAAGTTTTTATAGGTACGCCACACAAAATAGTAGTCGCTAGATATCATACGTTGCTTTTCATCGCTCCAACAACAAAAGAAAGCCGTAACATGGCCGCATTTCACTAGTTCTACATTAGTGATGGTCAGTTATCTTGTCTTAGTCATCCCGCCCAAAGTAGTCCTAGCTGCGGGATACAATATGGTGGTACAAAGGGTAAGACAAGTTTACTTTATGAAGTATCATAGCGTTTTTGTATTATAGATTCATATATACCCACAAACACCAATGACTATATATATATATATATATATATAACTTATCACGCCTATAATAGAAGTCTTGTGTAGTATGCAGTCAAGAAAAAAATTCGTTGAAAATATGCGTTTCATCCTGTTTTTTCCATAATCTCAGCGGTATCAAATGCGTAACATATTCTCCGAACTATTGGCACGTGACCAGTATCATCACTTTAATAGGGTTACGTGTTTAACCCTTGACACATCACACAGACCTTGTCTAATAGCTTCAAGCTATTGGAAAAATTGCATCCAAGCCTTCTAGCACAAAAAGAACAAATATCTTTCTTAGTTGAGTTGGTTAAAAAGAATTGAACAGGCCGCGCTTATTCCTTCTACACGTTATCAATCTAGCTCTTCCCACCCCGGCACAATCATAAGTATGCAACGGGATTAAGCTCCGACCACACGATCAAATTGAGATTGGCCGGGCATTTATTCGAAGAAGAAAAAAAGCTGTTTAGGCCGGCGTTGACACGGGCTGCTTCGGTCGTTCGTCCCAGGTTTCCACCTGAGCAAACCCGGATCACATGTCTTTTATAGGCATACTCGTTTCCCATGATAGCCGTGGGTACTACTTACAAACAGGCCGGTGGCTTTTTTCCCAACAAATACTTGCGTCTATCTCAACATATATTCCCTGCTGATGCCAGCCGAGAGAGCCCCACCGAAGAAAAGAAAGAAAAAAAAACCCCAAAAGATGCTATATCTATAGGCTTAGAGTTGCCTGGACACTTCACTTTGCATATACGTAATTCTCCTTCATACGTCCTAATTCAAACAAGTCACGGAACTTCCGTCGGGGCTGGATAGACCAGCAAGCAGCCTAGGAGATCTCGAGAACCGGTCAGAAGACGGCCCAACGTCGTCTACCCATAGGTTCTCAATTTAGCGATCATCCAACAACAGGTTTCAGCGCACTTTGCAAGCAGAAAGTCTGTTTCTTCTGTTTATGCCCTTTACGTCCGCTCTTGGGAAGCTTTGCCGGCCTTCTGCTGTTAGTATAGGTAAAACAAGCTGCTGTTATCCGCTTCTTCACTTCGGTAGATAAATCCTTCTGGGTGCCTGGGAGCCTTTGCGGAAGCTTTAAGCTCCTAACTAGCTAAAAGTTTGGCTCATTCTCCCAGTCGGCAACCTGTAGTTATAGCACCTCTGGCTGACTTACAGATTGACTTGGTAGTACTCCTAAAGCCAGCGATATAACACGGTAGTGTTGGTTTCGGGCGCTGCTGTTAGTTAGTTTGCTTTGCCGTACCAATAAAGCAATTAGAGCCTTAAAGCCATAGATAGTATTGCAAACGAGTAGTACATGTTGCATGATGTAGGTAGGCCCAAAATAGAAGGATTCTATCTAGCACCCTCCCTGGGGTAATTACCAGGTTATGATGCTGATGGCAGCTAACTGGCCCTTTCCTCTTCTGCGGCGAGCTTGAACCGCGTCGCTTTTTTGGGGGTTCCTTCCTCCGTGCATCCATCCGATTTGGCAAAACTCAGCATTTCTTCTCTCTCGATTTCATTCTTCCCCATCACGAAACTCGAACTTTTCTCACCAGCAACTACTGCCCGATCAGCCATCATTGCCATTGTTGCCATTGTCAAATCTCTTTCCTGGCACTGCATTTCTTCCCGCGTCGATTCTGTCGCTAACACGTCATAGAGCCCGGCACTTATTGTCCTTGCTCCTTGCTCACCCCAACCCACTCTGTCTGCTCTGACCCTAGCTAGTTCTACTGACACGCGCCCTGCCTTCTGCTGACGTCTATTCTTGCCCTCGTTCCTTTTCTTCTGTCATCTCTGATCTTGATTTCTTTTTCCTTCTTCTGCTCAGCGCCTCAACTCCAAACTATCTCTTTCTTAGGAGCTCCAACTAGAAGAAGTGTTGTCTGCGCCACTCACCTTGATTTTCCCCGACTCCATTGTCTCCAACTGCTAGTAGAACAACGACTTCTACTAACGCTTCCATTCATTCAGCTAGCTCTCTCGCTGCTGTTCTTTTAACATCGAAAACTCTCCTTTTTCACGCAACAACTCTACATCTAACCCCACACCTACACCCGAAATGCCCTACACTACGGGTATCGCGCCGCTGAAGCCGGTTGGCAAACCACCCTTTTCCGTCGAGGTCCCGGGCCCCGCCGTTGAGGGCGAGACGCTACCTCGCCGCCACCCCAAGGCCAAGGACGGTCTCTTGCGCTCACCCGCAGACGGTGTCTTCACCATCTACGACCTCGTCGAGCGCAGCGCAAAACTATACCCCAAGAACACTATTATCGGCTCGCGAAAGCTAGTCAAGCTTCACAAGGAGACCAAGAAGGTCCCTAAGGTCGTTGATGGCGTCGTCACTCAGGTTGACAAGGAGTGGCAGTACTTCGAGCTGTCCTCGTACACCTATATCACCTACGAGGAGCATCAGAAGCGCTATAAGGAAATCGGCGCTGGTCTGCGCAACCTCGGCGCCAATCCCGGCGACAAGATCCATTTGTTTGCTGCCACCAGGTACGGCTTAATATTCACTCAGATCCAATAATAATAGCCTCATTGTTTGTTTACTAACAATGATTCTTTTTTTTTCTTCTCTCGCAGCGCCAACTGGCTTACTCTGGCTCACGCCTCATCATCTCAGTCTCTGACTATTGTTACCGCTTACGACTCCCTAGGTCCCAGCGGCGTCGAGCATACTCTCGTGCAGTCTGCTCCTGAGATCATGTTTGTCGACCCTCACCTGCTCAAGGTTGCCACTGGTGCTCTGGAGAAAGCCACCTCCATCAAGACCGTCATCTACAACGACAACTGCATATTTGCTACTGGCGAAGAAGTCGACAAGTTCAAGGCCTCTCACCCCAACATCAAGGTGCTCAGTCTGGAGGATGTTCGCAAGCTTGGCGAAGAGAACCCCGTGGAGGTTGTTCCTGCTAAGGCTGATGACATATTCTGCCTAATGTACACTTCCGGCTCAACCGGCGTGCCCAAGGGTGTGCCCGTCACCCACGAGGCTGCTGTCGCATCTGGTATGTCCACTCCCATCTGATATTGGCCGCCTGTAATTCTTATAGGCCATTTCTGAATAATGCTAACACTTTAATTGTCACCTAGTTGCCGGTCTTTACTCTTGCGTTGAGGGTGCTGTCACTTCCAACGACACTATCCTAGCCTACCTGCCCCTCGCCCACATCTTCGAGTTGATTCTCGAGAACCTAGTCATTTTTATCGGCGCTACGATGGGATATGGAAGCCCTCGTACGCTATCCGACACCATGACAAGAAACTCGGCTGGTGATATGCGCGAGTTTGCGCCTACCATCCTAGTCGGTGTCCCTCAGATTTGGGAAACCGTCCGCAAGGGTGTTACCTCCAAGGTTGAAAAGTCTAGCCCTCTGATCCGCTCTCTGTTCTGGGGTGCCATTAGCTATAAGACCTGGATGACCAACCACAACCTGCCCGGTGCCAGCCTACTCGACTCCGTTGTCTTTAGCAAAGTTCGTGAGATGACTGGTGGTCGCCTTCGTTTCATTGTTAACGGCGCCAGTGGCATCAGTGACAGCACCAAGCACTTCCTGTCCATCGTTTTGGCCCCCATGATGGGTGGTTACGGTTTGACTGAGACTGCCGCCATTGGCTCTCTAGGTTCTCCTCTCCAGTACACTCCCACCGCCATTGGTCCTATGCCAGCGTCTGTTGAGGTCAAGCTGGTCTCTATCCCCGAGCTCAGCTACTTCACTAACACCACTCCTCCTCAGGGTGAGATATACATCCGTGGTTACTCCGTCATCAAAGAGTACTACAAGAACCCCGAGGAGACTGCCAAGGTTATCACTCCCGACGGCTGGTTTAAGACTGGTGATATTGGCGAGTTCGACTCTATTGGTCATATGAAGGTCATCGACCGTGTCAAGAACCTGGTGAAGCTTGCCGGTGGCGAGTACATTGCCCTTGAGAAGCTAGAGACTGTTTACCGCGGCTCCCAGCTCGTCGCCAACATCATGGTCTACGGGGATAGCGAGCACAACCGTCCGATTGCCGTCATTATGCCTAATGAGGTTAATATGAAGGCCAAGGCCGATGAACTGGGTGTTACCGATGAGCACATCTACTCCAATCCCAAGCTCCGCACTGCCGTTCTCAAGGATCTCGGCGTTGTTAGTCGCCGCACTGGGCTCTCTAGCTTGGAAACGATTGCTGGCGTCGTCATCTGCGACGAAGATTGGACCCCCGTCAACGTAAGTTAAAATTTTTTATTCTATTATACGTCTCTCGTCTATCATTTACATCTGAAAATGCTAACAATCTTTATCCTATATAGGGTCTAGTTACTGCCACCCAAAAGGTCAACCGCCGTGCGATCAAAGCCAAGTACAGCGCCGAAATCGCCGAGTGCTTCAAGTCTACCTAAAAGATTCAAAGCAAAAAAAAAGGAAACACTCTCAAATTATTCCTCGCCATCGGAGTCTCTTAAGAGGTTCAAGGAAAGCACCCGTGGTGGCTATGAAGAAGCCGTTGATATGATGTATTGATGCATTGTAATTATGTGCTCGTATATGCATAACAACGGTGGCATATCGATATGTAATACTACCATCAATCACGGACTTTTCATCTCATACTTTTTGACTTTTTTTTTTGTTTCTCTCTCTTTTTTTTCCTTTTTTTTTACAAGGGCACCTACGTCATCAATTGGGGATTGTTAAAATTTTTCCCTGTGTCTTCTTTTCCTTTTTTTTTTATTACTTTCCAACGTCTTTTATTTACTTTTCTTCTCTTTTATCCCATATGCTATGCACAAAGTTACTTTTATTTGATTTAACTCATCATTTCCTTTGGTTTCTTTTTTATTACTCCTATTCTTGGGTCCGGACGATTCCCTCACTTGCTTTTGTCTTCTTTCTTTGCTTTGCTTTCGGAATACTATTCAGATACAGACAATACACATTTATCTAACTATGTAAACTTATTTCTTTATATGACGATGTTTTTAATAGTCCTTGTTATCTGATCAGTTAGTAGGTCGCCAGTTTTGTCATCATGTCGGCAGGGTTACCCTATGTTCTAGGGTTATATGCGTCTGAGCCTGCCTTCCTCCGTTTTGCGGGGTTATGGAAGTATGTAAGAGTCACCAAGCGTGAGATGAATAAAGAAATTGCAGAGGCACATAAACCACTATGTTGATTCAAAAAGGCTATGTGCAAAAGAATTAGTGCCATTCTGTATATGAAAGAGCAAGTTGGAAGCCAAAGGTGATTTGACTACTCTATCCAACCTGACGAGAGGTTCCCCACTTAGATATCAGTTACTCATACTTTAAACTAAGAACAACAATACAGGATACACATCTTTTAAGGGTAGTCCTTCAATGTGTAGAGAGACAATGGATGAAAAGGAAGATTAGAGTTGGTCATCTGGTCGATTTCGTAGGTTGGTGAAAGTGAGCATATGGCGTTGGAATGATGAGCTGGCAAAGCACGAAGGTTGCGACCGGCCCGTCTGAGTGGGACAGCCTTAGTTGTTTTGCATAAATATGATAAAGAATTACAAGACAGAATTAACAAATGTAACAATAATGATTTGATTGATGAATTAGGGATTAATCTGAGGTTGTGAATTTTATAATTTTTTTTAGCGCATGCTCAAAGAGAAAGGGAAGGCGACAGATTAATATATAAATTTCAACTTTGAGATAGTAAAGACTAATATGCAAATCTTAGACCACGAAATAAAGACAACGCCTACAAAAAGCCAACTACGCCTACTTGTGCAACCAAGAAACAGAGCGTTGTTGGCCCTGTGTTATAATTTTGAAGCAAATATTGCTTTACTAGTAAAAAAATGTACCTTTTGGTAAGGTTAGCAAAATATCAGTTGTGTTATATATCCCCCCGCGCCCTCCAGATGTATATATTATATTATTTATCTCAGCCAAGCCTTGCAGTGATATCGGCTGAATATATGGAGAAAGTTAGAGAAACAATAAACAGTAAGAAGGCGAAGAGAGAGAGAGGGGGGGGCCGAAATGACAAGCGAAGGATAGAACGTCTCTGTCTTGTACGTTGAAGAAATTATCTTGACATGGGCTGGAATAGGTGGGGAAAGTAGTATTTGTTCTTGTTATTTTGTTTTCTTCTTAATCATTTCTTTTTCTTCTTGCTCAAAAAGAAGTCTGACCAGTAGGCTGAAAGGTTCGGAAATGATTCAAACTGAAACTAATGTGCTGGCAGCAACCCACCCATAAGCTCTTCAACTCGTTTATCTTCATGTGCAAAATAACATCATCATGTGTTCTCTGAGTTGGCAGCTGTTATTTTGAGGTTTTTATTCATTCTTTAGCTATCTATTACATGTAGTAGTAGTAGTAGTAAGTGTGATAACCGAAATTAAAGAAAGATCCCAAGATATGCGTCATATGCTCAGGAATATAGGAACGAAATGCATATGCCATCGTGATGCGGTATTTTCTAGGAGTTTTTTTTTTCTTTTCTTCCCTCCCCAAAGACTTGCTCTTGGCCTTTAGTTGGCGTGATGTGGACCATACAGATGAGTTACCATAGATCTTAGGTAGGTTGTCAGATGTAATTGTTCTGCGTCAGCTGTGTATTTTCCCCAAAACAAATTGTGTGCTGGCGGAAGCCTCATTATGCACGTTCAAATCTATCTGAACTCTCGATATGACAACAGATAAGAAACTAGATATATCTCGTGAAGCGGAAATGGAACCATTGTCGCATTGGTATCTTATGTATTACGTGGGGTTATCTGCAGTTGCTGGACAGAGCTGCAGCCAATTAACGCCGATAGAATGAGTGTGGGTGAGAAGCAAGGCGACGTACTTTGTGGTCAGCTGATTGATGTGATTTGATGCCAAGCAAGGCTCTGTTTACGGCAACGATAGTTTGGGCAAGATATTACAAGCGGCGATGCATATCAAGTTCGGCTGACATGCGAATAGGCGGTGACGGCAATAGCATAGATATCGATGTAGCTTTGGAGCAGAAACAAGCATTAGAGACTTAAGGAAAATACATCTACTATTGGATATTTCACTTTCTTGGCCCTGTTAATTCGGAGCTTCCCCCTTCTTTCTCATCCACAATGTCTTTGTTAAACAAAGCAATTATATGGACTACCTGTTTTGTTTATCTCACGATCCCGGAGAAGACTAAACTCTGATAACGCCAGGTTAAAAAAGCCGTAGCCGGCAGATCTTGCCGAGACCGCAGCTGACCGGTTTGCTTACTGTGAGGTTTTTTTCTGTATTTGTACTTCCTTTGGGCATTGATTGGATGATAACTCTTGAGCATCTCCGTAGAGGCTGTGTGACATGGTTGTCAAGTGGCCAGGAAATTATACATGGCGTAGCAGCAGATCATAGATAGGGGAACAGAATGATGCTGAACTGGTATCTTACGCCGTATGTGATCTATTGTAATCATTTCTAACATTAGAGACCATATCTGAGAAAGCAGTAGGAATTACTTGACGATATTGCAATAGAAAGTTATAGTTGTGTTCTATTTCAAGATATTACGATACAAGGGTTAGGGTGTGTTGGATCGTGATGTCATTTTTTTTTTGATCATACGTGATGTCATGAATAGCTCTAGCATAACAGGTCACCAACACGGTTTTCGTGCTTGTAGCCATCTCCTTTTCTTGCTTCCTATTACCACGGTGCTAATCTTGAGCGGAATGTGTAGCGGATCTCTAATTATCCCAAACTACTAATGTATTATCTTCCTCGGAGAATCTAGGAATACAATTACATCATTTGAAAGAGCCCAGAGTTCCCCCCTCAGCTTATTTAGCCAGCCAGTAAGGGACAGGACAGAGGAACCAAACTTGGGGGAAAAGGTTATCTTGCTTCTTTATTTGGATTCTCAAAAAACGAAAACCGCAGAAGGGATAAGGTAGTCTAGTGACGTAGGTCTACGTCGCCGATCATCCCGGGGCTGCGTGCTTGGTTCTCTGTAAATGTTGAGTGTTTTTACATGGCTTTCAGGATCCGGATATGATGGATGATACTACAGATATGGCTGCTTTGGGAAGGCTGATGCGGATTATCTATTGTTGAAAGTTGCTTAAACATGTGTGTTGAGCAAGTTTCCATGCAGGCAGGACAGAATAAAAAAACAGAGAAATCATTATGGGGAGAGGAGGGAGACGGGACATTGTATTGTATCTTCAATATACGGTACTAAGGCAAGGCAGTGTGACATGCAGTGTAGCGCCGGGTATAAAGCCAACAACATGGAAAGACGGAACCATAGAAATTCATAAGTTCCCTTTTTGTGACGGACTATATTTATGGTTATGAGATAGCACAGTAATCAAGTATTGCTAATAAAAAGCGCCAAACAGCTGATTAGGAGTATGTGATGAACAGGCATTCTATCCGGATGTCGTCAAGTAGAATGATAATCTCGCGGCTAATAGACCGGGCCGAATCACGAAAATGTCTTTAGGCTTGTGATACTGGTTTATTTTTTTTTTGGTCATCCGAGTCATGAGCATAACTGTAAGTTTGCCTATGTAGTCAACAGCGAAAGCTATCTTGGAGAGAAGAACAACGCAAAGGATCTACCATGTAGTTCTACTATGTACGAGAGCAGGTTTTCGTCTGGGGTTTGGGGCTAAAGCAAATAGAGAGAACTACGACGGTGGTGATGAGGAAAAAAGAAATGGCGGGGAAGACCTTTAATATTGAAACTTTGTTTTTATGATCATTTTGATATTTGTTAGTATGTATCTAGACCTACAGAATATGTCTTATTACTGA
Source organism: Endoconidiophora polonica (assembly GCA_001856765.1). NCBI lineage: Eukaryota > Fungi > Ascomycota > Sordariomycetes > Microascales > Ceratocystidaceae > Endoconidiophora > Endoconidiophora polonica. The sequence goes on from LXKZ01000367.1 coordinate 72,050, forward strand.
TACCCTTAGCTTTTCTTTCTTTTTCTTTTGTTCAGGCCGCTTCAAGCGTTGCTATGATTGGCGCGCATTTCGTACTCGTACTGCGCTGCTGTCAGCTAATAATACAATGTCATTGGATTGCTAGTGGAAATTCCTCTACCAGCTTGCAGTTTGTGGCGGTTGATATGTACTGTTAGTAGCCTTAACAGGGCGCTTTGGAGAGTCCATCCTTTATTATTATCATTATTATTATTACTTGGGGCCGAGCCTGAACGGACGAATCGTGAGTTTCTCCATCTGCAGGACATTTAGAGCGCCAAGCGGCTGCATATCTGCATGTGTGACTCGAGTCAACGTCTACAAAAAGGATAGGAGTAGTGAGGATGATATGATAGTATGTCTGTATTGGCTTCGTTTTCAACCCTGATTTAGAAAAAACGAGCCTCGGAGATGGTGTAGTCATACTTCCCAAAAGGGGGGTACCACCGATATAGTATACTACAATGCTAGTGAGCCACGGGATATGCTGGCCGTTCTAGAATAATTATAGTGTGGGGAGGGCGTCGGTCGTTCTGCGCCAATGTGACCAAGAAAAAATAAGAAAAAAGCACTAGGTTACTTAAGTTAGACCCTCGGCATAGCTTGTAGCAAATTCAACTGGTTAGACTCGAAGACTCGACGGGTCAGATAATCTGAAGCGAGGCATATACAGAGTGTATCAAGTACTTGACATACCAGCAGTACTAATATAAGTATAACTAACTTTTGGTAGTAGGATTAGCCATCTAGCCATGTGATGTTGAGAGATCTATCGTCCATATAACTGGATTCTTCCGGTACTACCACCACCATTTAGCAGCTTCTCTTCTAGGAGTCAAGACGCTGAGAATTTTTAGTGCCCCGAAGGAACTGAAGAGGCGAGTAGGCAAGCTAATACTATCGGTCTTTGAACATCTGGACTTCGCGACGACAATAGAATATATTCAGAAGATTGAAGCGGAAAAAACTTGTTGAATGTAATCATTGTATATATACTGGCCGGTATTGACCGATCTTTACAACATACGGGAGCAGTCTTCATAGTTCTAGAAACTAAATAAGATTATTGATCAACTGCCTCATTCTACCTTTGCGTACTCGACATATGGACTCGATTTGCCTTGCCGGACTTGACCGAGTCTTCGACTAGATCTGGACGCCAACTGCAGCTCAAGATGGAGCACTGTTAGTTTCCACGTATTTTCAATTTGGGCTCCCTTCCTTCAGGTATGCCACCTGATCAGAAGCTCTGATTAGCAACTTCACCACAGCACGTAACATCTCTCTCTATACTGGCCTTGGCCTGCCCTGTTAATAAGAGATCAAGGATAGAAGAACAAGAGAAAAAAGCTAACATTTTCCAACAATCTTAGTATTTCAGATCCTAGTCGACATAACATGATGCACAAAAGTCGGATGGCAAACAAAAAGGAAATCAAAAATCAATCAAATTCATACAGGCTGTGATTAAATGTCGATAAATTGCTGAAGCAAGCAGGGAATAACTATCACGATAAAATGTATTTGGAGCCTTCTGACCCCTGAACCTCTCAATCTGAAGCCTACGCGTGAGGATAAAATAAAGTAGCATTTTATCTCCGGTGAAATATAATAAAACCAAAAGTGGTCCGTGGTTTTGGGTCCCGAGACCGACGCGCTGGGACGTATTTTATTTTATTTTTGTTACTTTCTCATCCTTTACAAGCTAACTTATCAAATATCTGGGGAACTTGAGACTTGAGATGTTGAATGTTCAGTAAACTCAACTTGGCAAGCAAAAGTTACAAATGCTTTGTTGTTCTTTACTTCTTTTAAGACTTGAACCGTTCGACCGCCTAAGCCTCCCGTAATGGCACAGAGATTGCCGGCTGCTGAGGAGAATTTGAATACGCTAGGAATTGAACAAGTACGTGTAAGTCGTTTTGGTCTTGTCTACATAGGATCATGATATCGTAGCTTGTTCCGAAGTAACTGAGGCTCTCTGCTATGAGATAAATGTTGACAAGTATCGTGTCCTATCATGCCATAGGCTATATTGTAGATACAGATAAGAGTATACTTATTAACGAAGATGGCCTGATCTATCATCACTAGTAGAACTTCTAAGTCGCCATCCAAAAGTATAAACACGCCTGATAACAGAATACGATATCTAGCACAGATGATCATCAGATCATATACACCGAGATTGTTGTTACCAAGTCCACTAAGCCTAGTTCGTTGCTCACCTCCGATGTCTTAGAATCAATCGAGAACAAATAACTCCATATACTGACCGCCTCAGTGTAAGCAAGTTACAAGTATTAACAGTTACAGTTAGCCAAGCAATACAACTCTGCGACATGCTCTAACCCTAGTTCCCGGTTGTTCTCTGGGTTGGTGGCCTGATTTCAGACTTGTTAGCAAGGAATGCTTGACTTCGCCTTATCAACAACGGCAAATTTAGTTAATAACCAAACCGCCACTAGCTATTATCAGTTTCTGTTGATTTGTAGTTGCGGTCAAAACAAGTGCTCGAATATAACAAGTCTTAGGACTTGGGGAACNNCCGGCGTCGTATAATCTCCGTGGTTCCAGTAGACGTTAACTATTTACAATACAATACAATACAGTGCTCGGGGCACTTCTCGTGGCGATAACTAATGGGCTAGAACCAAGCCGGTCTGAGAGATACGTATAGCAGAGATCAGGTTAAAACACCTTCGCAATATCCGCCTGCGACTAGTCTATATATCGACGACGCATTATCCTTGCTCTACTATCAAGATGGCAGTAAATAGCCACTATCTTGATGATTTTCGGTGTGGCTGTAAACTCTTAGTATGAATATGGACCAGACCAGAAGGCCTCTTTTGTTCTCTCTTCTGTCCCCTTCTTTGCTCGTTCGTTTCTCTACCTTAGATACAATGCATAGTAAAATTATGCTCACACACCCCCCTCTGTTATTGATCTACTACTCTAAATAGTGGGCTAAAGCTTCCCAAGTCTCCTAACAGGCTGTGTCCACCGCTTCAGTGCACATTCCAAGTCCTGTGCTTTTCTCTCCCCTGTGTTTTTATATTCTGGACCCTCTTCTTTCTTGCCTCAAGGGCCGTTGACAACCTAACTATCAGCATACAGCGAGAAACTTCCAACCTACGTGGGGGAGGTGAGTGGAATTGTTGCGTTTGCTAGAAACAGTCAGGTGAACAGGAGCAATGACGGGGCCCAAGCTGTACAAGGCACGTGAGTGAGTCCAGTCTAAAATAGAAGACAAAATAAAGACAGCCATTGGGGAAAAAGGGCTGAGACCCCGTGGAGAATATTCTGATATAATTTATGTTTGATTTTTATCTATGCTGGGTTTTCAAAGTTATCGTGAACGTGGCTGAACAAGCAATTCAAGAAAACACGAAGTGTGGCACTTACACGCCTACTAAGAAAGAACTCCACCAGTAAAATCAAAGCTATTATGTACCATTGACGGTACCGAAATCCTTTCTTTTAAAAATTTTCACACCAAGTGACAAGAAATATGAGTTACTTCTGCAGTCAAATTTCTAGTAACGACCTTATTCTGGCCTAATAATCTGCCACTTGCTGTCCAGTAAGTCTCTTAAATTAAGAAGTCATCTGGTTCACAGAGGGAAAAAGAAAAAAAACACACACACACACAAAAATATGGTAAATACATCAATAAGAACATGATATAGTGATGTATGGTTATATTTTACGCCTAATTCTGATAAATGCAAGAATTTACTATATCGAGGGTTAATATTAGGGTTGAGATAGTAGTGTCTCGGGCCGAGGGAACTTGGATATCAAAAAGCTTTTGAGCTTAAAGGCCCTAAAAAGATGCCTTTTCTTCTTCTTTGACATATGAATTCTTCACATGAAAAATAGCAATGCAAACAACGCCGTATTGTTTTAAAGAGGTACGCCTCGTGACATTCAGAGTTTTATTCTACAGCCCCGCGCGACGCAGCAAAGATTATAAGAGCAGAAACGAGGAAAAGGGTATTTTTTAAAAAAATACAAATAAAAATAAAAATAAAAATAAAGAAAATCTTGTCGATTAAGTCTGCATATCGATATGACATGTCTAGCTAAGCGTTGGTGTCAATTTTTGGAGCTATATCGAGACACCGGAAGATACACTTTCAATAAGGAAAGCCGCAATCATGTATCTCGATCAAGAAAGAAGGTCATTTGAGTTAGATGATATCTTCTCTTTCTTCTCTCCTCTTCGGAGCCTCGGTGAAAACGGCTGCTTTCTAAATGATTGGGCATTGACGGTAAACTTGTAAGAAAAAGGACACAAACTGGCAGAGCCAGCCTAGAAAATGTCAGCTGGCTAAGTCCTCAACGCATCATTATGATCATCCAAGTAGTAATTCTGCAGATCATGACACTCTCTTATAAAGCAATTACCGTTTGACAGACAGACAGGGAGGGCTCGTGGAAATCTTACTTGTTGTGCTATTCTTCTCCCGCCGGGCTGATTGGCAAGTGAAAGAAGATATTTGCCATCGTAACTCGTTTCCTTTCTCTAAATAGCTAGTGAATAGGATATTGGCTGTGGTAGATACTATCAAGTAGCTTCTTTTTAATTCGCTTACATCGTTGAGTTGACTCCTTCTTACTCTCCCCCCTTGTTAAATTAACCCTCCTTTGCTGTAGAAATGGCGGGGGTATGTTTGGGGAATCCCCGTCATAGCATCTTCTTACGTCTACTTTCTACAAACCCATAAAATCAAGAGCAAAATTTTAGCATACCAATAGGAAGAAGCCTCGACTATCATGAGTGTAAAGACGTTTGTATAATCTTAACATAGATTTTATCTTCTTCTTTTTTCTTTTCATGCATCTACAAAGCGTGTTAGGCCTCTCTTGATTTATTTTTCCCGGTCAACTAACATGAAGCAAATATACTTAGCCTCGGTATATTTTACGAAGAGAAGGAATATGCTTTTACGAGCTAAACTAAGATACTAACAATTTAGTTAGATATTCGTCTCGACAGAGGGCTCTCCATATCTTACTTAGCACGTTCTCCAAATAAGACCATGAACAACTGGTCCATATAAGCGGTGCCTGACTAATTTGGTAACGCCAGCTTATATGCACACCTGACCAGAACTGTGTAACAATTTCAAGCACCACAGCGTTTTCTCATTGCCTCTGTATACGATTTTACTTGGGGTCCTGTGGATATACATAATGCTTACAGTTTACCACGTGTACATATGAAAAAGACATTGCATATGATACAATATTGTTACTGCTAATCCTATACTGCTTGTTTCCGAGGCTTATATAAGGTGCCTCTCGCCATCGGATATGTGCAAACCGGGGAAGTTGTCGGACACCTTGCTCTGCATGAATCTTCAAGGTATATACGATCGGGTGTCATATAAGATATAGCGACCAAGGTAAAGTAGAAGCAAGCTGCTATTGTTAGCACAAAGGGAATAATGTGCTACGTGAAAAAAAAATATCGTCCAGCTCAATATGACAAAGCTAAGCCATACTATTTCGCTTCTGGGCGTTACACGAAAAGAAGGGAATTTTTAAAATTATATACATATATGTGTGTGAGGGAGAACGTACAAAAACAGCTAAAAAAAAATACAGATCAGTGTTACGATTTGTAACCCTTAGTGCAGCTGAAATGTCTAATGATCAGGCAAAACACATTCAACTCAGATTGTGGTATGTGACTCTAGGCTAATCACTTGTCTTCTTGACCTCCTGTTATTTTACTCTGCTACATCTAAAAAGTCGGAGTTAACATGAACATCATAAGCATGATCAAGTGTCCTCTATAACGCCCTTTGAGAATACAAGAAGAAGAGGAGGGAGAAAAAGGCGGTCAAGAAACCCGCATCCGGCTACTTGCCTGCTCACTTCTAATAGAGGAAGATGCAATCAACGCCACAAATTGATTGGCTGTTTTTTCATAGATCAAGTGACTGTTCAAAGACAACGGTAATGGTGGACAAGATCTCAGATGCGAGATAACACAATAAGTTCCCGTGAGACGGATAACCTATATGTTTAATTATGCCGCATGCTCAAAGATTATACAGTACTTTGTGGCGCCACAAACTGAGCATCTGATATATTAGAATTGATTTCGGAGGGGGAGGGGGGGGTACAAAGAATATGTTTTATTTGGTCGTTTATTCTTCTCTTTTTGATTCCTTCTTTTTCATGTTGTCCCCCCCCCCTCCCCCACGCTCAGCTTGTTCCAAGTTATATCTCACCAAGTAAAGTAAAGACAAAACAAGAATAAGGAAAAATAAAAAAGGTCATGCGATCTATGTTCGAGACATCTCGTCCCAAAGTCTTCTTGTTAAGCTGTAAGATGCGAGATTCTGGCACTTTGTAGCTTCTTCTCTTTATGGCCGAAATTGTCTTCTTTTTCAGTTGCTATGTTTTCGACTAGCAGTTGCTTCAGCGGAGACGAAGCAGAATGGCTTTGTTTTACCTCTCACCTTTTGTCTCCAACTTTGTAGTGCATTAAACAGGGGTTTCTATCTTCGTAGCCTTGTTTATTCCTTGCTTGTTCTCTATTAGCCGTCCTACTATATGATTAGTATTATCATCGTAAACTGAACTCGCTGTTGCTATCTGTGATATCATAGCCTGCATACATCCTTAGAGTTAAAGGCACATCCACAATCTATTGTCTATGTTTCTGTTCTTCTGCTTCTTCTAGAAGGCTAATAGCATAGCGCACAGACAAACGTCACGTACGTTGTCCAATCTCTCTAGACTTCCCAAACCCCCCCCCCCCCCCCCCCCCTTTATTTCTGCTCCTCTTTTTGTTCTTCCTCGGGCCTCCGGTGATCGTTTTCTTCCAGAGCAAGCCAATTTGGACCTGCTACAATCGCCCGCTTGTTGGAGAAAGAGGAACAGGCCCAGCTGATGCTACTTACTTCCGTTTTTTTTCTCATAATGTATGAATCTGCAGCCTTGCGGCAAGAGCATCAACGGTAGCTCCTTGACTTCTTAGGTTGGTCTCTTATCTTTAGTGTGATTCTTGCATCATTGGCTAAAGTCGAGAAGGGGGCGTGCAAGAAGGCGTGAGTGGGATAAAAAACAGAGTATGCCAATAATGGTTCTTGTCAGACTGATAGTAGTAGTATTAGACATATACGCCTTGATTCTTGAGATTCTGCCTTCTCTTTTCTAGCCTTGGTCTGAGCACTTGTCGGAATTCCCATCAGTTGATCTTTCAACTCTTTGCTGATTTGCTCCAGTGCAGTGACCCTAATCGACAGACAGCACAACTAGGAAGTATTTGGGCTTATCGTTGTAAATGGTTGAGGCGCGGAAAAGAAGCCTGTGAATCCTGGTCAGTTGACAGCTTTACGGTTGGTGTCAACTTAAAATACATGTTATCAATTCTCTTGTTGACTGTGCCGTGTAATAACCGCCCAACAAGACCGCATATAGCGCTAAATAATCTCCCTGGTTTATTATAGTGTTTAGGAAGACCATCGTGACTTGCCCATACGCTTACATGCCTCGAAGACAACCCTTCCTGCGAGATGTGATGCCTTGATACTATACGCTGGGCAGCATTCGACAAAGGCGCTTCTTATTCTTGTTAGTCAGGCCTTTTGTTACTCGAAAAGGGAATCGGAACTAATCAGTCATATATCCCACCACCCAACAGAAGCCAGCCTTCGCTGTGATGGTGTCCAATGCGCTGGCAAGTCAGACTTCCTTCCTTCCAAAAAGGCCCCAGTCCGTTGTTATGAGATATAGTACAGCGTAACCCTACCCTCTTCGGCTTCCTCTTCCTTCTCTTCCTCTTCCTTCTCTTTGTCTTCAAAGGCCCCCAAAGCAGAAGCGCCGGCTTGCCTATTTGGGCATCTACACGATCATAAGATCGAACCAAGAATTACATACATTCCTTGTTCTTCTTTAGGCAGCTGCAAGCTAGAAATGATATTGCTATTGATAGTTAGTCTTCCTACTGTGCCGTATAATTTCTTGCTGAAGTAGTCCGCAGTTTGATTTAGGTGTTGCTGTAGCATCAAGACCACCTATGAGCCATTTTATATTTCATCTCTGCCCGGTCGCTATTTTGCTCAAAGTTCTACAAGATAGTGAAATTCCTCTAGCAAATAGCCAACAATCGTCTTTAGATAGCTTTTTCTTTGGGTTTCATCGACTACAAGGTCAAGTGGCTACTATTAAGCAACCAACAGCAACCACAACCTGCAGAGATCTTTGGATGTTTTCTATCTGCGGCAACTTTGCCGTCGCTGCCACATGCCCACAGATTCTGATAACGATATTACCATGACATATCTGCTATTATCATGGTGTAAGCCGCCAATAATTGTATTGCATTATGATTGTCAAAATGCAACTCTAGATCTTGGTGCTATGCCGCCTTTAAATAGTGCTCTTGTGGGATTTTGTTAGTTAGCCTTTATTTTATTAAAAACACACACACACACACACATACATCTAAGCAGCCTTTTGTCTAGATGCTAATCCCCTTGTCATATTTACCAAGCCCACCATCTCCCTTCTTCACATAGATATAATCTCTTTCCTAGCGCCCAGTCACACACAATCCAAAAGGATAGATATTTTGTCCATATCGCTTAAAAAACGTCGACAAGTAAAGCAAAACAACTGACAGGAAAAAAAAAAACTAGTCTCATGGGCCAAGAATATGTCCATCTTAGCCGACACACCAAGTTAGATATACATGATGGTGTTGTTGATTAGGCGAGTACCGCGGTTTCCCGGCCAGTTCGACTTATCTACATTCCACAATATACTATAAGTAGCATGTGGCATTGGAAAACAAAACTCCACGTTTTGTTTTTCATCTAAGTCAAGTTGATAGAATAGCTACGTCATGTACAAAGTGACTGTATTTAGGGTTAGCTTGACTTACACAGGGTTAATGGTTCGAGCCAACGAAACCACGAAAGTCTTCAACCTATTACTCAAACGTTACATTCATTGTCTCTGCTGTTTATAAGGCATGACGTGATCGTGAGTTATCTCTAACCTTGGAGATTCTCCTAACCTTTGAAGAGCTAAGCTGTGGAATATATGTACATACATTATCCCTTGATTTGCGCACAGTTTGCACCAACATATATACACCATAGAGAGGACATCATATACTGTTTGTTATGCTCACATTATACAGTATCTGTTGTCAAGTCATAGTTCTGGCTAATCTTGTTTCTGCTACTTATTATGGCACAAATATCAAGATCAATTTATGGAAAAAAAAAAGATAGATCTACTATAGCTAATTGTCTCTTGCAAAAGTGTCCATACACCTACTAGCTATCTCCAAGCAGTCCTTTATTATTCACTTTACTATGCTGTAAACGACGTTTTGAGCGTTAGCATTACCCTAATGCAGTATCATAGAATAATTACCATAGCATCTCTCCCGCCGTATAAATCCTTAGCCGTTAGTTCTAGATCGGCAAGAAAACAAAGATCTTCTGGATTATATGCGACTGTCAATCAGATCTGCCACTGTACTCTAAACGGAAGCCGAAGACGGCATATACAGATAAATTGCGCTTTACTCTCTCCATATTCAGCTCAGCTTGCGAAGTTTGTAAGAGCAAGCAAGTCAGTTGGGAAGGAATTGATGTTAGGGCAGGAGAACGGGTTAGATTATCTTTTGTTACTATAGTATGTCCCTTTCCGGCGCTTGGCCCCTTTTCCTAAGCCTTTCTTGTTATATTTTCCCTTCTTCTTTGTTCAGTAAGATTAAGTCTTCCGTCTCAGGGATATCGTCCGATTAATATTCTAGGGAAGAATAAACAAGGAAAACCATGTTATACAGGAGTGTTTGTAGCGAGAACTAGTGGAGGGATAAGAAACTTTATATCGGCGATATTGGCTGGTTGCTCCGGCTCAGATAATACATAGTCTGCGTGCCGGAATCTGCAACATGCAATCGCGTGACCGATTCGCTACCAAGAAGAGGAGCCCCAATATGATTATCTGCTGGATAGACACATCTGTCTATGTAAGCGGGCCATTGATTGAATATATCAAGGCAGTTTGCTTACGGCATACGAGATACGGACGGCACAGGAAGAAAAAAAAATAGATGCCCCTGTGGCTGCGTTTTTCTAAATATTGGCGGCTCGTATACACACGTCAAACCACAGATGTTATATCGCCGTATATGTAGTAAATAGCTGCATAAACAGCAGCTTGACTACCAATAGTTAACTATACAAGAGCTAACTAATAAGACTATATATTTACGGACATTTCGTAACATCAAGCTAGGCCGCGGTCCCCTTTCCGCCACTACCAAATTCATTACTACGCCTATAAAGTTACTGGTCATCTTTTTTTTTCCGAAGTTGTCCGGATTTCGGGTGACATTGTCCTTCAATTTCTCTGCCTTTATTGCTTTAGCATGAAGTTCAGCTTCACTCGTCCATGCCAATATACTGACTGTACTATATTTTGAAAAATTCCCTGTTACTCTGAGTTGTTCAGATCCTTTGATAGGAGTTTCTGTGGCTGTTTTCAGGTGACCTGAAGCCATGGGATGAAATGATAGTTTGTTGTCTTGGTTTCTCGACTTGTCCGTCGCATAACAGCACAAAGAATAACCAACTTGGCTTAATCCAAACACTGTATGTATTTGATAGCACGCTTACCGTCGCTATATCGGAATCTCCAAGGCTTCCACTGCATCTGTCGGCGCCGTCTTTCTCTTTTTTTTTTCTTAGTTTCGTATAATTTTGGCTTAAAATCTCTACAGCTAGGCAGTAACATGCAAGGCACCAACCAACATGTTCAAGCCATGATATGTTGTGACGCCCGTATCACGTATTCCTTGCATATTGTACTCCCATTACAGGCCTCACTGACGATCAAACTAAGAACAGCATAGCTAAAAATGGTAGATACATACAGAAACTTATATCCCACCCCCCCCCCTTTTTTTTTCTCTCTAGTTCTGATGAGTGTCCTCTTTCGAGGAAATATACTTTGAGCTTGTGGAAGTAGTACCTGGGTAGAATATAACTGCAGCCATAAACCAGACAAGAATATCTAGCCCCGAGATATGGCATCGCGGGTCCGTGCCACTCTGGCTAACATTCAGTTCATGATGATTACAAGCTTCTATACTTCGTATCCCAAAGAAGAGACAAGTAGTTTTATCTCTCGGTGCATCTTAACCCGGTTTTAATAAAAGCCCCAACTCATGATCTTTAGCAAACGCCTATATGAAACTCTGTAGACTATCAACTTGCCTGCTTCAAGTGTTTGTAACACTTGACGTCCAGTGTACTTCTGACGCAGGCCAATCATTTAAACAAACAATCTTTCCTACATCATGGCAAAGTACATACTTTCTCCTTGCTTTTATGGGAAGCTGAGCAGCCACTACTAGGAAAGAATGGCCCGGTAAGCAAATAACATACTAAGCAGAGAAAAAACAAATTGGTACACATTACTTTATGGGGCTTTTTATGTTGTGTGTGTGTGATTGTCAAAAAATGATTTTCCAGGTTCATCAAAGGTCTGCTTGTAGAAATATTGTCCATCTTTGATTAGTATTTTTTTTCACACTATGCCAAGCAACACGTGTAGTACCAGTTTATCGATGGGTTGCTTGCCACTATCAAAAGCATCAAATTCAGCTTTGTCAAGACTTGTCAACTGTAATAATGGATGTCAGTGGGCCGCTTAGATACTTTTCCAGTCATCGGAGTTAATATTTCTGCAGTTTATTTATAAGTCAATCATGTATTTCTACTCAAAATCTATCCACATCACTTGGATTGCTTTCTACTTATCATGGCAAAGGAAAAAAAAGAAAAAGAAAAAGAAAAAAGGGACAAGTCAGTCACAGAAAGTAAATAACCAAAATAGGCTAGTTGTAAAGGAAGAAAAAAAAGGCATCTCATGAAATTAGAAATCCTCGTAAAATCAATTAACTCGGATTTAGTCGATAGGCCTTGTCTTTTTTTTTGGAAAAATAGTACTAGCGATGAAGGCGTGCATCCACCGGAAAGCTTCCCCGGGACTATCTGCTATGTAAGATGGGGGCCAACAAGCGTTGACTACTTTGAAATGTTAGAATAAGACAAATATGCCTAATCCCCCCCTCCCCTTATTAATAACCTTACTAGTAGTCCGCTAATAGTCATCCTCCCAGTTGAGTATCGCTTCCAATTTGAAGCATAGGGCGGGACTTAGTCTGAACTAGAAATCCAGAGGCTATACAATATCTATTGACAGTTAGAAAAGCTTGTCACATTTGGTTCTCTTTCTTCGTCCATCATGCTCGTATAACCCTCAAATTTTACACATTAGGGTTACAGTTATAACTCAACTTGACAAAGTCGCCTTTTGCTTGGCATGATTTTTTGCTGCCTATTGTGCGTAATGTAAGGCACGTCTCAAGTCCTATCGGTCAATCAAATTTGAATTTTTTTTTTCAAGAGAAAACCACAATATGCTAAGTCAGAGATGAGGTTTAGGCTATGACTAATTATAACGACTATTGAACAAAGAACTGACAAAGGATTGGAAAAGATTTATTCTCTCTTGATTTTAAATTCGGTACTTTCCTCTAGCTAAATTATAAGAGAGCGCCCAATTTCAGAAACTCTGTATATCAGCTAGAAACTGGGCTAATAGATTTGGAAGCTTAGTGCTAGTATATTAACTAATTACTTAGCATCGTAGTCAGCCGTATTACCATTATCTCATTATATACTAAAGATTTGATGATTGAATACCAAGTCAACTTTTGATTTGCCATCGATCAGCAAAACCCGAATTGAGAAAGCTACTCGACTAATTTGGATGCGTAGCAATAAGATCTCAGACAATAAGCTTACTTATTATCATCTTTGAGTTGCTCGGCACTGATAACTCTCCGCGCAAATGGCAGCCCATATATTATTCATGGTGTCAAGAGAAGAAACAAAGAAAAAATGCCAAAGTCGGGTACTATACAATACGCTAGATCTATAGCTCTGGCTGAATAAGCAAATACTATCTCTCGGAGTAGAGCTTACCTAGCTTATGGTAGTAGTGTTGGTGTCAATATTTACCGCTCATAAATTTATATTTACACCGATCAACTTGCATTAAATGAGGTTCATCCAAATTCGCAGTGGATAAGCTCAACAGCTCCACCATCTGCACAAACACAACAGCCCATCACTACGGCACATTTTACTTCTAGCTCCAACTTTACTAAAGTATGTCATGGTCCATGTCACATGTTTCATGCTTGATGCATTGTTGATCTTGTTCATTGTCTTCTCCAAACCAAGTTAAACTAGTCCGTCAATTACTATCATGCATGCACTCGCCTTCAATGATGGCGGGCGGCAGCCGCTATAAGAAGTGGTAATACAGTCGGAGAAGCAACTGCTTTAGTCCTTACATATGCATGATTCTGTACATGATGTATCCGTGTGGTCATATATATAGGTTCTTCACGTATAGGATACTTCTTATAACTTTAATTACAGATTTGGTACGCTACCATACAATAAACAAGCCACCTTTTTCTTGGCACTTCGCTTTTCCTTTAATTTTCTTTCCAACTAAGTACAGCTCTAACTTCTTCCTGTCTATTTGAAAAATATAGATGTCTCAGCTCTTCCGTCTGCCCTGCTGTCTGAGATCGACTAATGTTCTCGGCAAATCGAGACAAAGGGAAAATAGAGATAAACGGCTAGAAAATATCAGGCCAAATGGGGGCAACCTGCGGGCGTTCCTTTTTTTTTTTGTTTACCAATCTCCAATCCTTGAATCCGAATACAGACAACAGACAGACGCAGCTAGCAATTAAAAGATAACCTCATGTTCAGCTGTGAGAAATTACTCTTAACTTATAAGTTCCTAATGTACGTGCTACTATGGACTTTTTTTCTCACTTCTTCTTGCGCTCACTCAAGTGATTCTCAAGCACTTATCTTACTCAGTACTAAGCTGAGGCTAATATATACTTATTTTCAGACTGTCGTATCCAGTACATATATATATATATATATATATATATAGGGCTTAGAGTAGTTAGCCATCCACATCTGAAGTTTTAGAGTACATACATTCCGAACACGCAGCATGGACTCCCTTATCTTGGACCTTTTCTTCTTAGAAGTAGGAAGGGATAAAGGGCAATAGTCTTATGCACATATAAGGGAAAGAAATGAGGAAATTTTCACATGACAGTCTCAATGACATGTCAGAGTTTTCTTCCCTTCTTTTAGTGGCTAGTAGTGGCTCAACTTATTTTCATATCAGATTCACTAAACAGCATGAGATAAATTATGTAGCTTGGCCTGTATTATGTACATCGTTGTCAAGATACTTGGTATGATTGTAAATATATTGCCTGCTGAGCTGTAATACGTTATCTGAATAGTGATATCGAATTAACTAACAGTCATTATCAATGTCATTGTTGGTTACACGCCAACCACTGAACCTGAGAATATGTCACTAGGGTTGTAACAATAGGGTTAATAGATGTCAAGGTATGTTATGGAATGTTTAATTCCTGGTATTTCTTTACTGTCTGTAATCGATTCGAGTTTCTTTGGCTGGGTTTGTACATGCCTAAGACGGAAGAGCTCGCTAAAGCAGTGGATGGGCTACAGCAAAAAAAGGTTGGCGAGCCAAATGATAGAAAGGAAAACAAAACTGATATGTTATTCGTTGGCTCATAAAACAAGGGGGTGCGTTAGAAATAATGGTTAATTAAACAACTATAATTCTGGAAAGAAAGAGATAAACAGCAGAAAACGAAGAAAATATTGGGATAAGATACAAAGAGATCAGAACAAGAATATATTATGAGTATTTCTATCACAAGATCAGTAAAGAGATGAAGATTCATGCTCTCAAGGGGAAAGAACATTTTCTGAGGCGCAGCTTATGCACGGCGAGAGATAGAATTTGGGTTTAGGAGGTGGTTTATGCTTCGACTATTCATTTCAACTCTCGGAAAGGAGAATTCTAAGATTTTTACTGCTGGCTAAATCGGATACTAGCTGAAAGCTTTCATAGCGCAAGTATTGGCCCTAAACAAGACGAATGTCCCGGAACACTGGGTAAGATTGATTAGACATGGGGGAGGCTACACATGACTAGAAAAAAAAAGGCGTTCTTTTTAGTAAAGAGTCCAGATTCCGTTTTATTTTATTTTTACCTTTTCTTTCCCTGCTAGAATTCAAAGCTTGTCGATCATGGAAGAAATCACGGTATGTACTGAGCTGGAACGGCCAACATTAAAACGCAAGCGAGAACTTACCTGGTAATGATGTGATGAAAATGTAGGCCATAATGTTTTATATTTCTACTACAGGCAGAAAATTAAATCACTTTTCTGTTGGGTTATATCCGTTCAGATTGATTTCCCTTCGCAGTCAGTATGG
This sequence comes from Endoconidiophora polonica, assembly GCA_001856765.1. NCBI lineage: Eukaryota > Fungi > Ascomycota > Sordariomycetes > Microascales > Ceratocystidaceae > Endoconidiophora > Endoconidiophora polonica. Next base: position 87,478 of record LXKZ01000367.1, read on the forward strand.
GAGCGGCGAAAATCCTTAATAATAGCATCACGTGCAGGCCAACATGCAGATTCCGATATGGTCGTAAGAAAGAAAAAGAGGAAGGGAAAAAAAGGGCGACTAGGAGGCGAATGATGAAGGACAAAATCTAACAAGTCAACTTCTTAGCTTTTATTATTTCTTTGCTATTCCCTTTTCAGCCATCTTGCTTTACTATTTGAGGGAACAAAAAAACCCAAGATATGAAACCGGCGCTGAACGCCATGATAAGCTGCCAGCCATCTCATTTCGTTGTTGGGTTCTGGAAGAAAGCCACCCTATACTCTTTATTATACAAATATTTCAATAAGATTCCTTCTCGGACAAATTTGGCCTTTAGTTATATGGCATGACTAAGAGTAATCATAACTGTCTTAGTGGCCGTTATCGCCTCTATAATATCACATAACATGCATTAGCAACTAACTTATTGCTAAAAACTGTTTGCTGCGTTCTCCAATGTCCTTGGTTCATCTTGATTGCTAGAGCCACTTTAGGGCAAACGCTGAAGAATGATAAATCAGAAGACCTAGAGCAGGGCCGTCTTTTTCTTTGTCTGTGTCTTTTTTTTATTCTAAATAACACTTGCTTCTTTGTCTATATTGTTATGTCATCATCTTGCGTCGTTTCTTATGAACAGGAAATTCAAGGAGACCGTCGGTAGAACATCGTCATGAGAACAAAAATCAGCCTCCTTCAACATATACTGGGGATTTCTTCTCCAATAGGAACGTCACTTGGAGACAGCTTCAAGGTCAGGGGAATGAAAATATTGAGAACCTCATGTGGGCAAAGTTAGTCGAACAAGAACGAAAAAAAAAAAGACAGAAAAAAAAACCCTTTCGTAAGTTTGCTTCCCGTTGTCAAAGGAGTTAGACGCTTTGGTAGTGGGATTATCAGCAGGTGACCTTGAAAAAAGCAGGGGGGGTATATCTTCTACCTTTCTGTTTCATAACTCCTGGCATCAAGAAAACCTCAGGCTGGCTTAGAAGGCATTGGTTGACGTATTGGTAATAACACTATACTAGGTGGTATGTACGACGAGAAGGGGGCTGTTCACAAGGGGCGCTCTTGTTAAGCCTCTCATAAAATATTTTCTGTTTCTTTTTGTTAACAGCCGGTTCTAAACACCTTGAAATAAGTCGCATGTCCAGTTAATGATAACATGACGAAACATACAACAATAGCAGATCCGACTAGATTCTCTTTTCTGGCTATTGACTTATGGATATCATCAACCACTCCTCTTAAGATATGCAAAATTACAATATAGAGTGGCAAGACCTTCTTCCCTATAAGTTTCTTCCTAATGTGCATGCGTCTACTGTTGAGATGATGGGTAGGGTACAAAACGAGAAGAAAAATTGCCCATAAAGCTCAGATGTGACAATGACGCAATATATATATTCTTCTGTTGTACATTGTGGATACAATTATTGGAAGTAACGAAAAGAACAAATTAGTTATAGTAACTCTCTTCCCAATCCTATCAGAAACCACGCCCTTGATATTAGGCGCTGAACTTTGGGTAACTTGAGGAATATGGAGGAGTGACCTGGCTTCACGATGGTTCGCTGAAAAATACCCTCTAGTCACAGCCTGTAACCAACACATATCACATGGATGATAATCGATCACAGGAGTGGGCAGCCTGCTAATACGCCAGTGTTTCTTGAAACGCTCAAAGTGGAAACGAAATAAAAAAGGGTTCGAGCTGAGTGCCAAAGCTCGGCGTCCAATTCAGTCATCTAGAATCACTCTGATATACGTCACAGCTGAGAGTTATGGATCGTTTTTTTTTTTTTTTTTTGAGAATGGAACATGAGATGTTGAATATTTCTAGCCAATTAGGAGTGGCTATTTATTCTACCCACCGTGTCACCAGGGTATGCCAACCCTAGCTTTAATGGCGACGAAATTGAGTGTAGAATATAGATGACAACAACTACTATAATAACAATACAAAGATGGACGGCCAACAGATACGTTTACACCTCTACAAAGGGAAATATACATATAGAGAAACTGCAGCAGGGTACTGGAAAAGGAACATTAGTACAAAGGATGCGTCAATGACGTCGTTTTCAGTCAACATAGTAATAACACGCGTTTTCATATAGGCTGTTCCTGTGCTTGTTGACAGCGAGGATGAGAGAGAGAGAGAGAGAGAGAGAGAGAGAACGTAAAGTTCCCTATTAATTAGTAGCTGATCTTTCGGCTCATCTCTACTATAAAGATCTAAACCCCATGTCTTATGGCTCTTCCCACCGCTGTTATTGACTGGCTTGTTTTCTTTTTACATTATAGTTCCTGTCTTCTGCTGCGCATTAAGACTAGTAATTTTTAGGAGCATTCTAAAACAATTGACCCTGGGCTGTGATAGCCCGTCATGGCCATTTTTTTTTTGGGTCGCCTGTACGATGAGTTTGAGTGGATAGACTTTTTTTTTTGACGTTTTATATTAATATCCTGATTATCTTGTAGTACTAGTCCCTCTTGAAATTTTTTTGTCATAGGCTTAGCCAAGCGATCCAATAGCTAAATAAGCTGTGCGAAAGTCACACGAGAGGCTGCCCGTATTGAATTCTGGGGGAAGCCAACAATGCCTTCAAGGAAGGGCTGTACGAATAATAATAGAATCTGTAGTACCTCAGTCATAATGCTCATGATTTGGCGCTTAGCTGCTTGCATGTTTTGTTGCTTTCTTACTTTTCCCGTATCTTCTTTCCTGCATGATATCCATGATATAGATGCAACATCGTAGAAAGGAGCAATGAATATGCCTAGTAATTATTTGACAGAGCCGTTTTGGAGCAGTGGCTATAATCACGCAAAAGAGGTTTCTCAGTGAACCCCGTGACCGAGAGCCATTTGCCACGTTGAACAACAAAGCTCGTTGGTGTCGGCTGTTGGAAGCTGGAAAACATCTTCATGCACTGTTAACTGTCGATTGGACAACTTACCACTGTGACATTGCGAGCAAGAAGGCGGTCAGCTACATACCAAGGCCTAATTTCGAAGTGCATATCTGGTTATCCATGCATAGCTGGGCTTTTTTAAAACTAAAGCTATGTATGAAATGCTACTGATCTTCTGCATTGTCCCTTTTCGATTAGCTCGATTAGCCGTAAACTATGCGGTGTGTTGTTGTGTAGACCTTTCCCGTACTAATTGAAGATATCTCTTTTCTAATTTTCTAATAATGGAAAGCTAGTAAGCTAGCATCGGTTCGTCCATAGATTGTATGCTGTGTCTTAAATTATGTTTTGTGTTGGACAAAGACATTGAATAGAAGTAAGTGATCTCTTGACCGTGCAGAGAGCCCTCGGTGTTGATGAGGTTCCCCCTTTCTGTCAAGTTTAATACAGGGTTAACCTGAGCGTGTGGCCATTCGCGCCAGTTAGCTTCGTCGCGTGCGGCGCAAGCCGTATCCTGGTCCTTGTTTGCAGCAACAGACGCCACAAAGAGAGCGATGTTGAGCTAGGTTCGTGAGCCTGGAGGTTGATAACTACTAGCAAGGAACATACTTATAAGTTGGCTGTACCACAATCATGAGATTGAGGAACGGGTTCACAATATCCTGCGGTCATTGTTGATGTAATTTGGTGCTGTTGCTACTTGTGTTTAGGCTCTCTTTAGGCTTTCCTCTGCGCGTCCCAGGATTGTAGGACAACGAAACGTAGCGTGTGAGTGAACAAGCGACCAGGCTGGAATTCCTGAACAAACAAACTGTGTTGTTAAACCAATGTATAAACACATAAACACGGGTTCTGGGAAAACAGCGGTGCGGACTGCAAACAACATATGAAGGCCACGAAAGGACAAAAAGTACCTGTCACCTGTTCACTACAAAAACACTTTGTCGTCGTTCTTAGCTTCATTCTTGCCAGCCAACAATCTAGACCTAAATGGTGATCGAGAGGAGGGAGAGCGAGTAGAAGAGGGAGACGCTATGCGATTGCGAAGGTCCAGCTACTGATCCATGCTGCTCACGGGGCCTCAACTGTTATGAGTCCATGTAAATCGGTATCGTGTGCTAGTATAGTATTGGTGATTCCAGTATTTCAGGCCTCGATGTACTTGATTATATAGACTGTCAATGTATGTGTACATGCACAGGAAGCGATCTGCACGTGAACAAGAAAACAAAACACTCGGTCAAAGACTGAGCTATCTCTTGACAGGGGAATCAGGCGATATAATAAAAGAAAAGATAAACCGAATACTAGCCGATCCAATCACACGAGGCATCTTTGAAGAGCCTTGGAATCGCTATGAAAATTGGCTCGTTCGATTAACAAGGACGCAAACATAACAGAATGCTTTGGAAATAAGATGTAGTTGGAGTTTTGGCATCATGTGATATACGTTTATAGCACAACTGCCAGTTGTCGTTTGCCAGCAGAAAGAAAAAGAAAGGAACAACAACAACAATAACAAAAGAATGACATCACTTGTAGATGATGGCTTCAGAGGCCAATAAGACTAGTCATAGAGTGTGGATATAAAGCGACGATTGCGAGGAAGCAATTCAAAAGAATATCCTCCCCCCCTATGCGCATCGTTGTTAAAAAAGCTGTGCCGTAGAAAAAAAACATCCAGCAGTATTACAAGATTGCAAGACAGGCAAAGCAAAGTCGAAGGAAATGGAGTACTATGAAACTAAATCGGGCAGATGGCCTAAAAGGGCAACATCACGATCTCCCGATATTTTTAACTAGGGCAATGAATTTATTCTCGTTTGGGGGGCACTGGCGTTCGTGGGCCTATCTAAGCCTAAATGGGTAAGCCGGATGGGTGTATTTATTGTTATTATTATGATGTCCCTGCTAAATCGCGCCGGTTTAATCCCCGGATGAGAGGGAAAAGTTGATACGCTATCGATAGCGCGTGACCACTGTACTAAGGACCTGTGCTAACAACTGTATGGAGGTCCTGGAGCCAGCCCAGTTCAGGTACATTCCCATACCCACTATTTCCTTTCCCCAGAAGGGGGCCCCTGGAGGAAAAGAAGCACCGAAGAGCAAGCCCCATTATTCTTGTTTTTCTTTTCTATGGCGGTCCCACTTTATGGTTTTGGGGGACATTCTGGAGGGTGTAAAGGCCCGGAAAAGCAAAGACCCCCCCCCGCAAGGAGGGGTGCGCTTAATGTGATATTGTTACTACACGCCTCCAAGATTTGCAACAACGGGCTCCAACTGTTCCAGTGGCTGTAGCACTGCAAGAAGCACTGCGAGTAGCACTAAAAAAGGCCCTAGGTGACTGGATTCAGAAATCTGAGTGCACGCTATTATAATGCGAACTGTGCCCACATCCACGTCCTCCTCCATATCTTCCTCCACTATCATCGACTTCACAACTGTTTCTACACATTATCCGTCTTCACACTCTCAATCTACTGTTACTTTCTAGCTCTATCGTTTGCTCTCGCCAACTTGAATACCGATAGCACTTAACATCGCTTGCTGAATACTAGCCAGCCCTTCTTCCCGTCCGATTGCCATCGTTTCTTTCGATCTTCGGCCTCCAAAAAATACATACGCTGCTTTTCGAACATATATTCAAGAACCGTTCGCCGTCCATCTCACCCACCACTCTCATCTTCGAAAACACTCTTTAGTTCCACTATTGGTGCCTCAATCTCTTCGTCTGCCTGGTAGACATCGAGATCCTTCCTCCAACATTTTGCTGAGCATACAATCAGCGCATTTTCACCTGGCCATCCTTTGAACTACAAGGCTCCCCAAGCCTAACATTACTACCTGAACACAACTTTTATCTTTCTGCTCGGCACTTGAGCAGCTTCCTTGTCGGCAACATGGTTTATTCATTCGATACACATATCTTGACTGTTGACCCGAACGTCATCGGCAAGATTGACACAGCTAATCCCGAGAGCTTGTTCTATATATGGGCTGGTAAGTTCAATTTTCTTTCAACTGTCTCCCTAGAAATCGGCCATACACTATTACTTTGCTATAGCGTTTCCCTTAACACCAGTTAACTAACACGCCTGTTCTATAGTTTTTGCTAGATGTGCCCCTTCTGTTGAGCAGGGCCGCCGCCTCGAGAACCTGAGCTGGCGCCTATGGAAGAAGCGCGACACTGTCGGTGGCTCTAATAGCACTGCCAGCTTGTCGTCTACGTCCTCACCTAAGAACATACCTGACACCAACAAGATCTCCGAGCTGCCTCAATTGTCTGGCAGTGTCGACTCTGTTGATGAGGAGGCAGTCGAGTTCACATGCTCAGAGTCAGCAATTGACATCAAACCCTTGATTCGCAGACAAGATTCTTGCCTACGTGATCCTTCCCAGCCCGTGAAATCTGACGAGTTCGAGAAAATGGTCGTCAACATCATCACCGAGAAGAAGCCTCTCACTGCTCCTCTTCCTCAGATTTACTCGACTACTTTGACGAAATCAGAGGTAGGCCGCGTTGACCGGACCACCGACAAGCCTGAGATGTCTCCCGAACCGATTTCTATGCCTGCCCCTCCACCAACTTCATATATTCCTAGCGAGTCCATTGCCCTGGTATCGAATGATGTGCTTTTGTCGCCTTCTAACAGACGGACTACTGCCCTTCGTGGCTTTTCTCCCTCTACTGGCCCCATTCCCCGCGTGAACTTGCCAGACCAGAAGCCTGGCGACTCTGCTGGCCCTGTCTCGATCTCTCGCAACACTGCTAAGAAAGCTGCTATGTTTACTTGTGGTGGCTCTGCTTCTTCTAGCGAGGCTTGCCAAAGTCTATCTGAGAAGGCTACAAAGACAATCAAGCCAGCTATCAAGAAGCGCGGTATGTTTGAGATGGGTGCCTCCTCTTCTGAGAGCCCAGTTAAGTCTAGCCTAGCTCCTCCTAGCATCACTCCCAAGAAAACTGCCTCTTTTAGCGCTGTAATCGACACTATTAGCAGCAGCGATAACGACAACGCTATCGCTAGCGACTCTGAAGACGAGGAGGACGATGATGAGGAAATGGATGAGAGCGCCATAGATGAGAGCGCTGTTGACGAGGGCTCCGAATGGGAGGATTCATTCGAGGATAGCGGAAAGTCTAGCCTTGATGACCGTAATTTCTTCCAACGTGTTGATTCCAAGGTCAACCTACCTTCTCGTCGCTCGCTCATCACTCTCATGCTCGAGAAGAATGATGATCACAAGCCTTCCAACACCATTGCCTCTCAGTCAACCTCTGCTCTTCACCCACGCATGCGTAGCCATAACGGCCCATCTAATCTGGGCATGGCCGTCGTCGCCAACACCGCCCGCAACGCCGGCAGGAACTCAGACAACGACTCTGACGATAGCAATATGATGATGAAACGCAACGGTGGAACTACGTCTGGCTTGCGTCCCATCCGTGAAATGACGATCCCCCGCACACAAGCGCAACCCATCAACACGGGTGCCCTATCGCCCCGCACTACACGCAGAAATATGCTTTCCACCGAGCTCACCGAGTCACTCCGTCGCCACATGCTGTGGGAGCGTCAGCAGAAGTCTAAGACTGTCAATGCTGTTTTGCAGAGACGGCATACGTCGCAGGCTGTGGCCAATTTGAGACAGTACCCCACGATAGCGTACATGGACAAGAAGCAGGATGATGACAAGGCGAATTTAAACCGATATTTTACCAAGGAGGCCCAGGATGGCTACCATACCAAGGGCTGGTAAAGGTTGAAAAGAATAACAGGTGACTTGCGATTTAGATACTCTTTGAAGCTATCTGAGCGCTGTGCCTGTCTTTCTCAGTACTCATACAAGGCTTTTAATGTCCTCACTGAGTGTTCGATTTTGTTCTATCCTTGCAGCTAGCATTTTAGGCCTTTGGACCTTGATGCTGTGTACTATTATTGTTCAATGTCTCTTGCTTTTCTTCTCTTATTCACTTCGAGCCTCTTTTCTTTTCTTTACTTATGGGACTTTCGCTGTCATGATTTCTATGTCTACTACTAAGACGTAGCAGCGTATTTTCTTTTTTATTCATCCTAATGAGGTTAACGATTCTTTTTTCCTTGTCTATTTTTTTTTCTTTGGCTTCTGATCATATGTATTGGCTTGTTTCGCAACTCGCAATACTTCAAAATGGAATGGTTCACGGCACTGGCTTTTTATTATTATTTCATACTTCTTTCGTTGTCATATTTCATTCAAATCTAGCCTATCTGTTATTTTTTTCTTTCTTTCTGTAGCGCCGATCTATCGTGATACATCAGCATCATAAATATGTCCTTACTTTATTACATAAAACCTCTTGTTGGAGAAGTCGCACAAAAAAGCCTCTGCCCAAGCTATTTTCTTTCCATTTTGCCGTATCATGTGTTGCTCATATTTTTGCTCTTGCAATTGTTCTTCAGACTGTATGTCGTTCGTGATGCTATATTATGTGTCCTCGTAGTTATTTTCTTATATTTATTATATATAATCCCATCAATATCTTATTGCGGTATAACTTCAAAAATCATATCACTTTCTAGCTTTTTTTTAATTAGATCATATTATGAGCTAACTTCACATCTCTATAACTAAAATTGTAAAGAAACCGTACATCTAATGCTCTGTCTGGTAATTATCTTAAAAAGCGGCTTTGGTCTTCACAGCATTGCTGGTCTTCAGTCTTACACTGATTACGAAGGGAAAAACAACATTGTAACTTGAAAAACTTGAGAATGAGCTGTTAATCAAGGTTTGAAATTGTAATATAATCAATCAAGCTGCTTGCTGAGGAGTTCCTTGTGGCATTGCTACTAACTAACATGACATTGACTTTGAATAGAATTCTACTCGGCTATTGTGGCATAATGAAAGCATCTGGTATGTCATCAATATATTAAGGAGCTCTTATATATGGTTCACTATAGAAAGAGATCGAAGGAGTATACCATATTTCTACATGCTGTGGCATTATTAATAGCTTTTTTTTGGGGTTGTTTGTTTTCTAAGAACGTTACTTGTTAGAATCCGCGAGGTTATACTGACATTTAACGTTATGATTCAAACTTATTCACGATAGCTTGTTGTAAGCCGACTACATAAACAATATAGGTTTTCAAGATAGATATGTAAGATCTAAATGCAGTAAACTAGTAGTGTGAACTGTGTTGTTATACAGATTTTGCCCTCATGATAGTTGCTATTTTAGTTTTTTTTTCTTGGCTATTTTTTTAAGCTTATGTAAAGCTAGTACAAGACATGATTATTCTTGTCCTGCTAGGCCCTTTGTCTATTTAGTGGTCACAACAAAGCCCCCCCCCCCCCCCTTTCCTATGACAATCCATTCGAACTGTCTCTTCGCCAATCTAAAAATCTCATGGCTCTGCTTAGTGCTAACCCCTATTATTGATATACAAGAACTGACTCTAATTTAAAAATCTTGTTCACCAGTGCCCGAAATGATGACGTTGTTAACCTTGAGTACCATGCGGCAGAGCTGGGTTGCTAGCTGAAGCTGTTGCTTCTTGCCGATGAGGGGATCGATAACGAACGCGTCCTTCATGTTGTTGCTGCCATGCGACATGCAGTCGACACCTAGTCTTCCGCGCAGTTCCGGACCGGCCTTGGCCTGCTGACTCTTCACCTCGGCAAGAGTAGAAATAGGGTTAAAACCGCTGTTCTCAGCCAGCGCCATGGGCACAGCATCGAGAGCGTCAGCGAAGGCGCGCATGGCGTATTGCTCCAGACCGGGGGTCTTAACGGCCGCATCCTCGACGGCTAGAGAGCAAGCAATCTCAGCCGCACCACCACCGTAGACAACACGGTTGTCACGGACTAGGTTGCGGACAACGCAGAGGGCATCGTGTAGAGAGCGCTTGGCCTCATCGATGATCTAAGGAGAAAAAAAAAGAGGTTAGTATGTTTATATGGTTGGACATTGTGCAATGTGTATTTTGTTTTATGTTCCGGACTTACCATCTTGTTGCTACCACGGACAAAAATGGTAACGGCACGAGTGTTGGCGCAGTCCTCAATGACCAGCATCTTTTCGCGCGTAGTACCGAAGCTCATCTCACGGACGGTTCCGGCAGTACCCAGTTTGTCAGCGTTCAAGTCCTCGAAGCGAGGCACGATGCGGCCGTTAGTGGCAATGGCGATCAGCTCGATCTCCGGGCCACCAACCCACCGTACCGCGGGAAGCTTGTTCTGTAGAAGTAAATGGTTGGCCTCATCATCGAACCCCCATTGGCATATCGCTAGGTTGGCACCGGTGGCTTTGATCTGCTGAATCATCTCGATAAACTTCTCGTGCTCATAGTTCTGCAACTTCTTGAACTCGTCTACTGATGTAATATCTAGCTTGTGCTTAGTCTTGGGCTTCGGCGGCTCGAATGCACACGTCAAGATGGCGATCTTGGCATCCTTCACCTCGGAAGGCATCTGGGGGTGGGAGAAGTCTTTGTCGATGATAACACCCTTCACGAGAACAGTGTCCTCAAGAGCGCCACCAACCTTGCCGTCAACCTTGATCAAGTCGAAATCGACATCTTTCCGCTCGAAATCGGCAACTGATAGAACAGCATCAATGGCAATCTGGGCGAATTGGTCGTGGGACTTGGAGACAATCTTGGAGCCTAGCGAGGTCTTAGCAACCTTAAGCAAGTTGGCAGTGTCATCCTTGGAGAACTCCATCACATCAGAGATGTGGTCTAGCTCAGCGACGGCGATGTCGCAGGCCTGATCGTAACCATCAGCAATGCGGATCGGGTGGATGCCCTTGTCGATCAACTCAGCAGCCTGCTCGAGCAGAGCACCAGCTAGCACAACGACACCGGTGGTACCATCACCAATCTCGTCGTCCTGAGACTTGGAAAGTTCGACTAGCAGTTTGGCGACGTGATTGGAGACTTCCATCTGTTGCAGAATAGTAGCGCCATCGTTGGTGACGGTGATTTCACCATCTGGCGAGATCATGATCTTGTCAAGACCGCGAGGACCTAGAGACGACTTGACAATATTGGCTACCGTCCGGGCAGCTAGGATGTGCGATTTGACAGCCTCGTTTCCAGAGAGGCGCTTCTTTTTGCCCTGACTGTTGTAAGAGTAATGTTAGTTAGCATGTGATCAGATACTGGCTGCAGATGCTCGCTAAGGCTGCAGTTCTTACTCTCTGACGACGATGAACGGCCGGCCCTGTTCATCCTTAGTAAGGACGGCTATTATTAAACGATGTTAGTTAATCGTGAACAGTTATCGGGACATTCACATGTTACGTCGTGGGCCATGTTGCAAATATAGCGGAGTGCATATCGCGTCCATGGTAGGTGATCATTGATCCGAGATCATACCGTTCGAAAGGTCCAGGTCTAATAGTCAGAATTGTTAGCCATGTTTAAATACGAGATTCATCAATTTGTTTGCCATTAATGCCACCACAAAAACAACTAATATTGAAGCTATTTCCTGAGGGTTAAGGGGTAGATTGGGGGGGGGGGGGGTAGTTTGGTTTGAGACGTACTCATGGCCATGGTTAACTAAAAGAACAGGAGGGGTATAGACGAAGATTAAGAAAGTAAGTAAGTAAAAGAGTGATGCAGGTGGTCACTGCGAAACGAGAAAGAAACCGATGATTAACAAGCCCCAAGCAGTTTCTAGAGTCTAATAAGTGCTTTGGCGTAGGGATGGAAAGGCTGACGATAGACGGCCTATCTTTTTTCCTACGGCGTTGTGGTTTTTCAAGCCTGGAAAAGCTCCCCGCGCCAAACTTCCAAAATCGGCCTAGCAAGCCTGTTTGTTCGTTGCTTCAGGGGGTTGTTGTTTAGTCGCTCTTCAGGCGGGACAGCATGAAAATGTGTGGCGCAACATAAGTATCTGTGGCGAATGTGGCGACAGCCCGAATCTAAAGCTATCAGCTTAGCGTACTGTCCTTGTCGACCTAACATAGCACGGCTACACAGTACATAGTATCTGTAACACTGTGTTGTACACTAGTTTTTTTTTCTTCTAAATTAGTAGTTGGTTTGGTTACTGTGCAACAAATGAAAAAAAATCAATAATCTTATTAAGTTTTTATGCTACAATTTGCCCCGCGCTGATTCTTCTGCCCCTCAAAGTTGCTAGATCAGCCAAGTTATATGCACAAGCTCAATCCTACAGCCTTGCTTAACATCACGAACCCCAATCCGCTCTTCTTGCTACTAGGCTTTGTACACCATCAAACCTCAAAGTTCTTTGCCGCTGTTTCTACCTGTGCAGCGACCAGTACGGCTTTGAAGTATACTATCTTGTTTTCTCTTCCCGCCACCAGCGCCTATCTATAATAATTACTTTCTATCGCATCACCGTCATCAAGTTGGGATAGCTCTGAAGAGCTAGAATTACAAGGAAGTCTTCTTTAACTTCTAGGGCTTTTCTCGTTTTTCAGGACTTCATATCTTCTTTATAGATTGCTCTCCTCCCGCATATTCCAGCTTTGCTTTCTTCCTTTCCTATACTACCAGACAGGATCTTTTTGATAATCACTTCATCTTCGCTTCCTTTTCTTTAATATTCTCTTTCTCTCATTATGACTGAATATTACGATGATGAGTACGATGCCGATGATGGCTACGACTCCAACAACGACGGCCTCATGTACGATGAAGATGGGTTTGTCATCACCAATGACGACGACCTGTATTGCGCTGTACGCGAAGAACTTGGAGATCGCTCTGACGAGGTTTCAGATGATATCATCACTAAAGCTCTCAATGCCGCTGATCGCAAAGTCACTGTTGCTGTTGAATACATCTTTCGTCAGCACATCGACCGCGAGCGCATTGAATCTTCCTGTGCTGCCATCGTTGAAATTCTTGGTGAACAAGCAAAGTGGGTAACCCGCAAGGCGATTAAAGATTCTCTCTACTACAACTATTACGACGAAAGTAAGACTTTTGACTTTATCTCTCGTCTCGCTAAGACAAATAAAAATAAGGAAGAAGCTGAAGGTAAGCGTTTTCCAACTCCTGTTCTACCACTGGATATGCGAGGAAGGTTGAGTGCGGGGCACTTCCAACCAAGCAGATATCCTAAACTAGCTACAAGCGTCGTTGGTTCAGAGGTTCTAGATTTCAAGGCTTTTTTCATCGATATGCCATGGTTTTCCATCCCACAAGAACGGCAGTCGCTGTTTGTTCCTCCATGTCCAGTTGTGCGTCCTGGACTATTAGGTGGTTCATCCAAGCTTGCTGCCTTGGCTGCTCGTCGCAAGAAGCTTAACACTGCAGAGCAGCCACCCAATCTATCAACCGTAGCTAGCAGCACTACCAATGCAGCTACTATCAGCGAAAGCCTGGCTCGCGCAACCCTTGGCGACTCCAAATCTCCAGGTGTTTCCGAGTCAAATGCGGACGGTATTAAGCGGGCAGGTCAACAGCGTGCCAGTCCGCAACCTTGTTCAAATCAGCAATATGTTTCGTTGCGCCAAATTGGAGCGAGTATTGCCAATAGCAACGAAGCTATCATTAAGACTCCACAATCCATTACCCCTGCCATATCTAAAGAAAAACCAGAAGTCTCCCCTGCGGATGTGGTCGATGCCCCGTCGATGCCATGCTCTGCATTTGCTCAGGTCTTATTTGCGCCCCGGCCTAGTCAAAATACGGTTCTACCTGACATATATCCTTTACCGTACATGGCATCTCCCGATTTCATTGCGGAGGTTTTTCTCGAACCCAGTCCAGATGACATAATTATGGCAGCTCAATCTCAAGGTTCGCTGAGAGGAGGTCGACATTGAGAAGACTAATCTGATTCATCTTTAACAGCACGCCGAATCCAAGCCTTAGAGGCTAAGAAGGCAATGATCGATGCCAAGCCTACTGTGAGCTCTGGCGAAGAGAGTGCTAAGTCTGTCAAGCCCAAGTTCCACAAGCCACAAAGCAAGAACTTGAATGTCATTAAGGAATGGGAGCTTCGGGACAGCAGAGAGAAGAAGAAGTTGAGTTTCGTCGTTGCCGGTATGTAACTATTAAAAGCTATATATATCTTGCTAAAGAAGCTAACTTGATAAAGGTCACGTCGACGCCGGAAAGAGTACCCTAATGGGCCGTCTCCTTCTCGACCTTGGAGTTGTTGATGAATCTCTTGTATCCACTTACCGTCACCAAGCCAATCGGATAGGCAAGGGATCATTTGCACTTGCTTGGGTCATGGATGAGCGTGAAGAAGAACGCGAGCACGGTGTAACTATAGATGTAGCTACCAGGTTTTTTGAGACCGAGAAAACCAGTTTCACCATTCTCGATGCCCCTGGTCACCGCGATTTCGTTCCCAACATGATTGCTGGTGCTAGCCAGGCCGATTTCTCTATTCTTGTTATCGACGCTAATACGGGTGCTTTCGAAAAGGGTATCAAGGGTCAAACTTATGAGCACATCCTTTTGCTTCGCAGTCTCGGTATCCACCGAATTATTATTGCCGTCAACAAACTCGACATGGTCAACTGGTCTAAGGACAGATACGATGAGATCAGCCAGCAAGTTTTAGCTTTCCTTATCAAGCTCAATTTCTTAGAGAAGAACATACAATTTGTTCCAATCTCTGGTATTGAGGGCACTAACGTCACCAAGCCTAAACCTGCTGAGCTATCATGGTATGACGGACCCACTCTTGTCGATGCCCTAGACGCTACCAAGCCAGCGCAACGGAATTTGGAATTACCTCTGCGCATGATGGCCTCTGAACTTTGGACCACAACTGGAAGCAAGATCAATATTGCAGGTCGTATAGATTTTGGAACCACGCAGGTTGGTGACGAAATAATTGTCGCTCCCTCCAACGAAGTTTGCTATGTGCAGGCTATCCAAGTTGGCTTGGAAGCTCGCGGATGGGCCGTGGCTGGCGAGAACGCCACTATCACCATTGTTGGCATCGACTCTCACAACATTCGCTCAGGCGATGTCATCGGTGCCTCTAAATCGCCCATTCCCACCCGCAAAGAATTCACGCTTAAGGCCCTAGCATTCAAGCCTCTTATTCCCATGGCCATTGACGTTCACCGTGGCCGCAAGCACTCTGCTGGTGCTATCGTTGCTCTTGACGCTGTTCTTGACAAGCTCACCGGATTCGTCACCACCAGCAATCCCACCGTAATCAAGGAAGGGCATATTGGTCGGATTAGGGTGAAGCTTCAGGAAAACATGTCCGTTGATCCTGGCCAACGCATTATTATTCGCTGCCAAGGTGATACTATTGCGGCCGGTGTCATTGAATAATTGCTACGTCGAATATCTGGTTAACTGTCTGTTTGCTTCGCCTGTTTTATTGTGGGCTTTGATCGAGATGCATCTATCTAATTTTGGCTGGACATGTATGTTTACAAAAGTTGGACACGGAGGCCTATATGAACTGTTTTCTTTTCTTTTCTTTCTGTTTGTGTGGGATATTGGATTTCAGTTTTATACCACGGCAATAAGCTGCCGCATCAGATCAATGATACTAGTTCTAAATTTCATCAATTTAAAAACTACAAAATCACCAAAGCAGTAACTTATCTTCGATGAGACAGTAGTAGCGATATTGAAACGTAATGTGTTATTAATACTAATCTTGTGTCAGCTACAACTAAATTTACTAAATTTTGCTCACCTTATGGCTATATTTGTCGTCTAATATTAGATGCCATAATGCGATGAAGATGATACAGATAAATAGTACAATTGTTTCTAAACTATATCAATATCAGCTAGGATATATGCCGTTTGGGTTGTCAAGTAATTATTTAGTCCTTGTTTGATCAGTCCTCGCATAGCACCTTAGGGTTACATTGAGCCCAGGGCCACTCTGTCTCAAATGTGGGGCGGCAACCGATACTAGTAAACTTCCTGTTTAGATGGAGGGGTTAATGGAGAACATTCTAGAAAATGAAAATCGAAAATAGACTACGGCAGGGATCAACAAAGAGGACACATATTGAGTTGAAGATCATCACAGAGACCACCTGTAATCAATGGGTTAGTCAGTGTGCAGTATCTATGACTAAAGTAATAGCATACCAGGCTACTAATATCGTGACGCATAGAGGAAGGATAGATTTAAAAATGGATCATGTGATGGTTGAATTAAGCTTGGTTAAGACACTGCCAAGGTGGCATCTTTCGGTCTCCAAGGGCCAGCATATTAGTTACTTGATAGCGCCGTCGCGTTATTTATATGACATAGGGCGGCGGAAAATGATTGATATCAGAACGAATGAAGATGAATAAGCCTCTTTCATGCATGTTATTAAATTTAGAAGCAAAATGTATTCACGTCTTAGGTTTGAGGGCGGTGGGTGTGACCTGATAGCAGACGTGACAGTCTGTCCTAGATCAATGATACAAATAAAGACAGCTGGAAGGTTCTCCGGTATTGGGAGAACAGGCAGGTGACGCAGCCCCGGGGAGTTTATGGTTAGCAAGGTATCAGAGCACAGGCGTTTTACCTTCGTGGGTCTGATCCTGCAGTGGAAAAGCAGCTTCTCAATTGGCTTGCTAGCATTATCATACATACAGCGACCTGCCTGGCTAGCCTCCGAAGCTTGAATGCTGTTCATATTAAGCCATGATAGTGATAGTCTAAGGAGGCATTAGCACTGACCACTGACTTGGCCCTGGAGCCAAAGGAGGCGGCGCTATCTTAGGGAGAGAGGTGTAAATCCGACTTCTCAAATCGCAAATCGGGTATCTGTACCTGTAACAATAGCCTTTGGCATTGTACTATTTATCGTAACAGTCTGTCCAAGAAGTACGACTGCAAGGGACGGCAAACTGTGGCGCCAGGAGTTAGGTATACACCAGGGTGAATACCGGCAGCACGCCAATAAAGTGTGGCTGAACTAATATTGCGACAATGAAAAGGTAACTTAGCAGGCTGCAGCCTCACCGACTGCTGCATGCACGCCCCGTCAAATAGCCGGGAGCACACCTTGACCCACGCCCCGCTGGCTCAATCCCGCCAACTGGAAATGTGGCCTTTACACGCTCTTCAGGACACCTTCGACTTTACTGGGTCCGGCTTAGCAACTGGTCTTCTGGGACTACTCAGATGCCGAGCAAGTCTCGATCGCATTTAAACCTGGCCATCTGCTTCTTCTCTTGATTTCTCTCCCATCAATCCTTTCTTTCATTCTTCTCTTTTTTTCTTTCATCATCTAGCTTTAGCGTTCCAGCCGCTAATTTCATGAGAATAAACACATAGAGCATTTCAGTCCAGTGTTGCTCTCGATCCTTGACCAACCTACACGCCAGAAGTGAAGCTGGTTTTTGAGTCTTCTGTCATATTCAGCCCTCCACTACATATACACACATCCAAATCACCACCTTTACACATTCGCGATGGCGAGATCAAGATCTACGCTTGCCATTGCTTTTGGCCTACTGGCCTGGGCATGCCTTCTTTTTTCGCCGCTGGTTTTCGTTCAGTCCGTCCAGGCGGACGACGTCGAGGTAAACTCTAATTGCCACCCCGGCCTGGCCCAGCCTGTCGCAATTCAACGCCATACTAATTCGTTTTTCTATATAGAGCTATGGCACCGTCATCGGTATCGATCTGGGTACCACCTACAGCTGTGTTGGTGTAATGCAGAAGGGCAAGGTTGAGATTCTTGTCAACGACCAGGGTATGTCATAGCATCACTTTCAGCTGCAATCAATGCTCTACTGCTAGTTCGTTTCTAACTTTTTTTTTACTACGTAGGTAACCGTATCACTCCTTCGTATGTCGCCTTCACTGAGGAGGAGCGTCTCGTTGGTGACGCCGCCAAGAACCAGGCCCCCGCCAACCCTATCAACACGGTCTTCGATGTCAAGCGTCTCATTGGTCGCAAGTTCAACGAGAAGGAGATTCAGGCTGATATCAAGCACTTCCCGTACAAGGTTATCAACAAGGATGGCAAGCCTTTCATCAAGGTTGACTTCAAGGGTGACACCAAGACCTTCTCTCCCGAGGAGATCTCTGCCATGATTCTAGGCAAGATGAAGGAGGTTGCTGAGTCTTACCTAGGTAAGACTGTCACCCACGCTGTCGTTACTGTTCCCGCCTACTTCAACGATGCCCAGCGTCAAGCTACCAAGGATGCTGGCATCATTGCTGGTCTGAACATTCTCCGTATTGTCAACGAGCCCACTGCTGCCGCCATCGCCTACGGTCTCGATAAGACCGGTGCTGGTGAGCGCCAAATCATCGTCTACGATCTAGGTGGTGGTACCTTTGATGTTTCTTTGCTGTCCATTGAGAGTGGCGTCTTTGAGGTTCTGGCTACTGCTGGTGACACTCACCTTGGTGGTGAGGATTTCGATCAGCGTGTTATCAACCACTTCGCCAAGACCTTCAACAAGAAGAACTCTGTCGATGTCACCAAAGACCCCAAGGCTATGGGTAAGCTCAAACGTGAGGCCGAGAAGGCCAAGCGTACTCTGTCTTCTCAGATGTCCACTCGCATTGAGATCGAGTCTTTCTTCAACGGTGTCGATTTCTCTGAGACCCTCACCCGCGCCAAGTTCGAAGAGCTCAACATTGACCTTTTCAAGAAGACCCTGAACCCTGTTAAGCAGGTTCTTGATGATGCTAAGGTTAAGCGCAATGAAATCGACGATATCGTTCTTGTTGGTGGTTCTACCCGTATTCCCAAGGTCCAAGCCCTGATTGAGGAGTACTTCTCCGGTAAGAAGGCCTCAAAGGGTATCAACCCCGATGAGGCTGTTGCTTTCGGTGCTGCCGTCCAGGCTGGTGTCCTGTCCAACGAAGAGGGTACTGAGGATATTGTCCTGATGGATGTCAACCCTTTGACTCTGGGTATTGAGACCACTGGTGGCGTCATGACCAAGTTGATTGGTCGCAACAGTACGTTACTTTACCCTATTATGCTCACATGATATAGCAAACTAACACACAACAGCTGCCATTCCTACTCGCAAATCGCAAATCTTCTCGACTGCTGCTGATAACCAACCGGTTGTCCTAATCCAGGTCTACGAGGGCGAGCGCCCCATGACTAAGGACAACAACAACCTGGGCAAGTTCGAGCTGACTGGAATCCCCCCCGCTCCTCGTGGTGTTCCCCAGATTGAGGTTTCCTTCGATCTGGATGCCAACGGTAAGTTCTATTATCATCTATAGTTACAAACCCTCTAGCGTTTGAATATGTTACTGACGCATCAATCTCCATAGGTATTCTGAAGGTCTCTGCTCACGATAAGGGCACTGGCAAGTCTGAGTCCATCACCATCACCAATGACAAGGGCCGTCTGACCCAGGAGGAGATCGACCGCATGGTTGAGGAAGCCGAGAAGTACGCCGAAGAGGACAAGGCCCTGAAGGAGAAGGTCGAGGCCCGCAACGGTCTGGAGAACTACGCCTTCAACCTGAAGAACCAGATCTCTGATGAGGAGGGTCTTGGTGGCAAGCTCGACGAGGAGGACAAGGAGACTCTGAGTGACGCCATTAAGGAGGCTCTTGAGTGGATGGAGGCCAATGCCGCCACCGCCGAGACCGAGGAGTTCGAGGAGCAGCGCGAGAAGCTGTCCAACGTTGCCTACCCCATCACTTCCAAGATGTACGGTAACGCGGGCGGCGCTAGTGCTGACGACGATGTTCCCTCTCATGACGAGCTGTAACAAGCTCATATGAGCTTGTTATGGTTAGGGTGTCTGTCACAGACTACCAAAGTCCTCTTTGCGATACCCATTGGCTCGTAAGAGAGCATCATTTTGAAGGAACAACACGTCCAGTAAAATGGAGGTCTATTCAAGTATACAAAAAAAGATGATAATTGTCCCAACTTACTGTAAATATATTGTTTAGTGTTATGTAATCGAACTCAATCTTTAATCAGATTTCCGCAGATGGTCAACTAGGCATTCCAATGTGAACCACATGGCAACTCGGGAGACTGGAAGCAATATCGGGTATATTTAGTTGCCGATAAATCATAAAGGCCAGCTTAAGTGCCATGACTTGGTACGCTGCCTAGAAATGAATGCAATGTGACCTGAATGTCTTGTACGCAACTTGAGGTTGCAGTCGGCCCCGTATATGATCGCCGGTTATGTACATGCGATTAAAGGAGGTATACTTGCGAACTACAACATAATGCATTATCTATACAAATGTTCGGTTTATCGCTGAAACGGCATGATAGTCTCTGGATATGTACTTGAATACTCGTTTTAGGGATATAGTGGCTTCTTGATTTCTCTCGAAGATTCGATTCTGCCAGTCATGGGATTAGTAGTAGAATGTGTATGTGGCCTTTACGATGTATAGACTACCATGTACATAGTAGCTGGTATAGCTAGTACCTCTAGTAGTAGTATGGAACATGGATTAGCATTGGTAAGTATCTAGTGGATACGGGCAAGGATATATCGGCTTCTGTAATCCAGGCCACAATCAAAAGATGGCGCTAGTATGAGTTGTAATACAGATTAGTTCATCCGTATCTAAAATTGGTTTGCCAATAAGCCAAGATAATTATCGTGTTGGACTAAGGCTATAATATTTAGTATGATATTTGACAAGAAACGCCCGCCTGAAATGAGAATCTAATGAAGTGGGGCAACTTTCTGTTCTTTCAATTCCAAGAATTACGTTCAGGGGTATTCTTCCGCAAATCTGGTGACAATGTTAGTTATTTGTCTCACTATTGCTGCAGGTTCTGCTGCATTGATAGATCAATAAAAATTCGGCATTTTGTGAATGTGATTAGCTAGATCAGGCTAAGACAAAAACAGGATCAGAGAGAGAAAGAAAGAGAGAGCAGCAACAGTAGCAGCAAGGTACGGACCAGATATATATATATATATTTTTTTTTAATCATTAATCTTATTAAGTTTCTAAAACTATGAAGATACTCTAGCATCATCATTGCCAGCTTGCATATGGGGTAACCTAGCATGTTGTTAGACAAGAACTAGGTTCTGAGTGATTAGACCAGATTCGGGGTCTAGCTCTCTCTGCGTGCTTTGAGTATTCGTTTAGAAGAGCAAAGCTCCTTGAAAAACATGTTAGAAACGGTGTCAACTTCAAACAGAATCACGGCACCAAAGTGTCCACAAGCAGTGCAATATTATAGAAAATGTATAGGAAGCAGCGCACGCTGTTTCTTTCTCGTTTCAGAGCCGCGGTTTTGTGTCTGGGTGCATCTTGTGTAAATTCAACCTTCACCTACAGACTGGCAGACCAAGAGAAACACATATTATTGGTAGTATGTTAGTAGAGGTAAGGTGCGAACAACTATTAGTACTAGCACTGATATTCTTTATCCGATGTTGGCTCTTGATTGGTCCAGCGCCAACAACAGGATGGTGCTCGTGGGAAGTTAAGATATTACTAGTAGTACCAATACCTACTGTTGTGGTCTGTTTACCGCCTATTCCGTGCATCTGCCCGCAAGGCACGGTCACTTTTTTATCATGGTATTTCCTTAGTTTTAGTTCTAGAAACTGAATAAGATTATGGGTGAAAAGAATTTCCCATTTTTCATGTCGAGCCAGCTGTCTTTACGATTTGATAGCGATTGGAAAAGATTGCTGCGGTTGTCGCATGCCTGTTCTGGACTCTTTCGTACATGTAGAGGTATACCAACAGCCTGATGTCTTCTGCATGTCATCGATCGCAAGATAGTGTGTTCGGCAAACAAAACAACATAGGAAAACCGCTGTCAGACAGCTTAACGGCGCTGTCGAGTCACTAAAGCTAGCTCTTAGCAGGGCAGTCCAGCCCATAGCACCGGGAGTAGAAGCTCTTAGAAGGTCATTTGCCTAAAGAAGCCTCGCTTCGGCCTTTTTTCCACCCTTTTTCTGGGGCCAATTCCCTCCCCCCGGGCAGCGAAAAAGCTGCTACGTCGCCTCTTTGGATAGTAAGTCCTAATCTAGAAGCAGTTCTTGCCTCCGAGCATTTTCTTTCCTACTGCCAGCGTGGTCTATAATTCCATTCTTCCCCCTTCACTCATAATCTTCCTTTCCTTTTCCTCCCCGTCCTCCTCTCCAGTTGTTGAAGCAGCTAATTTGAACGAAAGCCCGTCCGCGCCTCGCAAGACTCATTCGACCTGTGCGCGCTCAGTCTTCCATCTCAAATTCCATCGTTCTATTGATTTGAGGTTGTTTCCCTCGCTGTCCTTTGTTGCCCGTCCTCCTTTTATTTTCTCTCTAACTTCTTTCGTGCCAAGATTCATTCAATTGATTTCTTGACACGTGCCTTTTAACACTCTTTTTCTCGACTACATCTCCCACATAAACATCAATTGGCCTTCCATCCCTATCAAAGTCAACAAAGACTGCCTCACATCTTCGGCTGGCCGTTGCTGATCTGCTTCCACCTAACCCCGCCTCCGATCCTGTTGTCGTTCCTCTTCTGGCAGACCTCCCGCCTGCGGTTACCACTCGTTCCGCATCGCCCGTTTCTGCCGCCGCTGTCTCGCCCTTTTGCACAATTTGCTTCTGGGATCTTGACACGCTTCCACCCCTCTAGGCCACTGTGGCCTCTATTTCTCTCGCCTATCGATACCGGTTTATACACTCACCATGGAGATCAAGTCTAGTCGCGCCATGATCACTGTGGTGGCAGTATTAGTCTTCGTCACCGTCGTAGCTGTATTTTACAAGACCAAGGGTCATAAGCCCTATCATGCCTCTTCCGACGCTGCCGCCCCTGTGTCTGTTAAGGCCGTTACTGCCGCTACCAAGCCCGCCAAGGCTAAGAAACAGCGTAACAAGGCCTCAAAAGCTGTTGCTGTCTCCTCATCTGTTGATGTTGTCCCCAAGTCTGTCGAGGCTCCCGCCAAAGCTGATACCTCAATCTCTGCTAGCGATGAGCTTTCCAACGCCGAGTTCGCTCGTCAAATGAGTGGTCTCAAGGAAGGTACCGCTCTGGCTCCCAAGAAGTCTGCCAACGCCCAGAAGAAGAAGGCTAAGTCGGTCAAGCAGTCCAAAGCTGCCAAGGACTCTGACTTCGATGACGAGAACACCGCCCCTTCTACTAGTACTGGCAGAGATATCGAGGAGTCTCCCGCCACCTCCCCTGAGCTGAAGCCCACCGACTCCACTGGTGTTTCTGATATGCTCCAGCAGACTCCCACTGGCCCCTCTGTTATCCGCCTAACCGATACCGATAAGGTCAAAGCCAAGCCCGCTAAGGCCAAGAAGGCCGAGGTTGTTGTCGAGACCAAGAAACAGCGCCAGAACAAGAAGAAGGCTGAGGCTGACAAGGCTGCTCGTGCTGATGCCGAAAAGCAGCGTCAGGTTCTTCTTGAGGCCCAGCGCCGTACCGCTCGCATCGCCGAGGGTCGTCCTGCCAAGGATGGTTCTCAATTTGTCTCTGAACAGAGTGCTTGGTCCGAGAACGTTGCCCCTGTCGCCACTTCCGCCGCTATGCTGGATACCTTCGACGCTCCCACTCCTGTTGCCCTCAAGGCGGCTGTTCCGGCCATTGTTCCCGTCTCTGTTCTCTCAGAGGAGGAGCAGGTTGCGCTCGCTAAGCAAGAATCCGAGGAGTGGAGCACTGTCAAATCCAAGCCTAAGAAGGCTAAGAAGGCTGCTGTTGCTGCTGATGAGGTCAAGCCTGAGCTTGCTGTCGAGGCCAAGTCTGCTGCCATTTCCGCTGTCGCTACGTCTTCCCAGAAGGTAGCCGCTCCTAGCAAGCCTACTTTCGAGCCCATCGGCTCGTTTGTGGCCATCTCTCCCTCTGACATTGGGCCTAACGAGGTTGAGTGGGATGTGTAAATAAAAATATCATCACATTTTTCATTAAGATATTCTCTGTACATTACAGAAGAAGACGTGGAGGCTACTGTTCTTCACTTTTCATCTCATTTGCAGGTGATACTGCCTAATGAGATTTTCCTCTTGTCTTTTCACGGAGACTATTTGAGAGGAATGATAGATACGGGAGGTGTTGGTAAAATATACCTTCCAGGGAAGTTTCCATTGGTTAATTAAGGGTTTTCGTTTTATGCTTGTTATCTCTATACAATTCCGCTTGCTTTTTTTCTTACTTTGCTTCGTCATGTCCTTCCTATCCCTCGTCTGTGTTGTTTACTTGCTTATCATTGCTTTTGTTTAAGATATATCATTTCAGATCTTTCATTCTTGCTTTCCCGTGGTTGGCAGAACAGAGCTTCACGCTAAGAAACTTTGATTTGATATATTACCCGCTTACGCCAGCAAACTATGCTATTGTATTCACCAGTGTTACTCCCATTGTTTCTTTTATCCGCATAATCTACTGATATCCATATTCAATTCCGCCCTCCTCCATTCACCCCTCAACTCCCCCTTTCTAGAGAACCGTTTCTTGCTTGTTTTATTTTTTTTATTTCCTTCCGTTTTGGAACATCATCCACGCGGTCTGTCTTCTTTCTCGCAGTTAAAACTGTGTTCTATCTTTCTACAAGTAGCAAGACGTTAAAAAAATTTATATAACCCATCTTAACACCAATAATCTGTGTACGTAAAATGAACGTTATGTGCCTCGTGATTTGATATCGGTTACAAGCAAATCGTTGGAGCTGTACGAGTAAATAATGGTGAGTCATTACGAAATAAACTTTTCTTGCTATTGCAAAACACACCAATATATATATATATTGTGTATCCTTATATCATTGCCATGTTACATATGCCAGCAAGCAGCATTACTACAATGTACATGCATATCATCATTGCTAATCAATCATTAAAAATCGCTTCGTGACTACGTTTAAGACGCAACAAGGCCTATATTTATTCTTTCCCCTCAATTTAAAGGCTATAATAATAAAAGGCTATAATAAAAATAATCCATAAGAAGATATCAAAACAGAACTTAAATAATCCCAATAATGCATTTATTATAGACTTGGAATGAAATGGCCTTCCTTGAAAAAGATATACACTCACATGAAGACAATTAATCTGCATTCTCATACAACAAAATCAAGGCCACAATTTCCTAGCCTTATATCATTAAAACAAACAATAGTAGCTTATAATTATTCCTTCTAGATCAGTGGTGGCAGTATTTATATTGTATCTACCTAACATACTGTAACTGCTGTAAAGTAAGTACTAGTTGTAGTAATACTATCTACTATTACTGCTCAGATATTACATGTACGGAAGACAGTCCCGATTGTATAAGAACTAACGAAGCTGAATATGTTAGCGGATAGTATTGTATAGACGTCACACATCACCATGAATATTTGGTTATTGAAAAAAAAGGCGGTATGCTTGAAAACATTGAAGTAGCCGCAGTAGTCCACGGGAGTGACATCTTTTCTTCCCTTACTTTCCATTTTTTTACTAATGTATTTCGCTTTTCTCCGATAGTGTATCGGTGTATGCAAGGGAGGAAAGGGAGAAATGGAAAAACGATTGAGGGGAGAAAATGGTTGAAGGTGTAGATGAGATGTATACACAGTAGCTGTAGGTGTATCTTTCTGGAACAAACAATGTAAGGTTGGCCAGCCAAAAAGCCTGTAGTATCGAGTCAAAATCCGAACTGATACACTATGATTCCGTATACTTTACTCATCATGTTGAATGTATAATATATCATATATGCACATAACATTCCAAAGAAGTTTTCTTCTTACGTCCAAACCCTCTCAACTTCAGCTTTTGCAGTTTGCGTTGATACTGCGCTAAATCTTAGTTTCTAGCCTTGATGTTTGATCTTTCTTCAAGGCTCATAGTATAACAAACTCCATGTAGTTGGTCAATGGCGATTAGATAATATTGGTACACATCCAATAAGAGATCAGTAGAACGGACGAATCGTTAGAAGTGTTAATAGTTAGTGTTGCGAGACAAGGGATACTATATGATGATGATCATGGTAGTATTGAGGATCCCCAATGTGTTACATATACGTTGTATTTGGACAAGATGAAAGTGCTAGCTAAGGCTTCATTATTCTACCTTGTTATTCCGTTCATTCATTGCGGGTTTCGTTAGGGTCAAATGCCAATTTAGTTAATGTAAGTTGATACAGCATACACTACTACCAGAATTCCTTTGGTTCTCTGTGACGACTATTCACCTGCCATAGATCACAGAATATTACTATGCAAAATAGATAAGGGTTACTTGGAAGGGGGTTAAGATGTTTTAAACGTAACACGCTACACATTCTTCACTGAACAAGCGAACTTGAAGGGCAGCTTAGTCCTTATTTTTAGTAGTAGAACATGAAGAAAGCTACAGATCAAGACCTGGCGTCTCCGCTGTAGTAAGAGAAGACTAAGAATGATTAGAAAAGGGTAGCTTTTTCTTTTGGATTTATTACTACATAGTAGATTCGCTGCTATCTAGTACATAATAAATATGAGCGAAATGCGGCACTGCGCTGATTTCTCCCGGCATTTTAATGATGCGTAGGAAAGGATAAACATAGCACATCGAGTTCTAAGTATATGCTCGCCACATGATGCAAAGCTTAATATATACCAAGTATGTTTAAGTTAGTTCGTCGGTACTGACGTCTACATGGCTACTACCTTTCTCTTCTTATGAAACAGCATGTAGTTATACCGGTCGATATAGCATGAAAAAGAGTTACTGTCGTAGACAGACTTGGTGATTCTAGAACAATAAGATGAAGAAAGATTGATATATCTTTCCATGTTTGTCCTCGCTAGTTTTCATTTAAGAAGGAAAGTATCCTAATAAACGCATCATATGGCATGAGAGGAATACGATATACATGATGAAGCGAGAAGACTAATGGGCCGCCTTCTTTGATCAGATACAAATGCTGTAGGGCAAAGCGAGCGGTTGTGCGGCTATTTTTCTTTGCTTTTATAATGTTCTTATACTGTATGTATGTATCTATGTACGCTGGCAGGCAGGCAGTAAGTACCCTTCGCAGATTGTGTTCGCTGAAGGCCGTTTGGATGGATGGACAGAGATTTCCCTTCAGCTAAGGTGTTTCCTTTCCTTTCTTTGTTACTGTTTCTAGTCTCAAGTTTTGAGGTGTCTTGGTATCTAGTGTAAGTCACCAAGGATTATCTAGTTGTTAGTTAGTGTAGGTAGGTAGTAAGTCAAGTTCAGTGCTATTATCGTTTTGCACTAACTAAGTATTAACCTTTATTTAACGGTGAAGGTGATCTGCAGTCCGTGGTCCGTCCCAGGGAAATTTGTAAGGGGTTAATCTGAAGGACTAAGCAGACGAGCTGGTCGATTGGTGGTATTGTGACAGTCAGAAAACATGGCATTTAGTCGTGTTATGGGAAGGAATGTTGCTTGTTATGCGCTCTACGCAGAAGACCTTTCGCGATATATATCGTTTAAAATATCGTACAAGACGACAGTCAGCGGGAGGGACTAATTACGTGGTCGTCTCCAACCCCACATTATTGCTTAGCCAAGAAGCCTCAACTTGGTAAAACAACTCAATATCAATAACAGAGCTACTGCTATTTTTTTTGAGAGTCCAGATATATGATGACATCGCAGTAGAACGATATAGTATAGTGTTAAAGAAGCTGTCTGAATATGATGGTTGGATAAAGAGATAAGAGCGACTACTATCTCTTGAAAAAGGGATGCTAGATTATATGGATATAGCCAATCTACGGGTAGCGAGGACGACGCGGACGGGGCACTTCAAGTTTGATTTGCACGTTGTGCACAGGCATGGTGGGCTACATTACAGCAGATAGCATTTAAGGATTGCAAAGGTCTTAGCTAGATGACGATTACTTGCGAGTGACAAAGCAAAATAGCGGTAGCGTCGGCATGGTTTATCGTCTGCAGAGAACCTCTCTTGGGCTGGATTGAATTGAATTATCCCAAGATCCCTGGATAGTGCAGTGCCAGAGAAAAAGGGAACGAATAGAAGAGTTGGTTGGCGAAGTTGGATGCGGGCTTCAGGGCCAGCTACGACAGCCCAAGAGGCCAAGGGTTTGCGACAAGAGAATGGCGGCCACTGTGGTGGTGGTGAGTCGGTGCATGAATTGCAAATGTCGCTTTGGCCAGCTATGGCCAGGAATAGGCGGCCACGTTAGTACTTGAAGATGCAATGCTAGCTTTATTATCTAGCGATCTAGAAGTAGAAATGAGCTCGTATATACTGGGGGTTGGTCAGGTTTTAATTGATCATGTATCTTCAAGTTTACTTATCTCACTTAGAGCATACAACTCGGTTCGTACAAGAAGTCATGGAAGAGCAAAGTGGTACTGGATGCCTCTTTTGACAACCATGTTGAGCTCTACTGCAAGTCGGGAGTCGGCTAATAGAATCGTACGCTAGATTGTGCTGGCATAGGCTTAAATAGATACTTGTCGAGGCTCCTGGACCATGCTGATATTAAAAGTGAGATCTGGTGAAGGAACAAAGAAGTAAGGGTTAGTTAATAAATGGCGTTATGCGGCCACTCAATGTCACGTGCCGAGACAAGAAGACCAACTCTGCACCTATCCTATGGTGAGTGTGATGTCCGTTAAAGCAATTATCGAACGGAAAATATATAGAATATATTAAGAAGGTTCTACCTTTGTTCTCTTGTTCTCTCTATATCTTGTTGTTTTGGATAAGGTCAGAATTGTCCGACCCCCCTCCCCTCCTCTAGTGCAAGATTACAAGTAATTAATTACTGTATTGCCCTCGTTTGGGTTCCCTAGCCCTGTTTGTTGTCTGCTGCGCCTTTCAATATATGCTTTGTAGGAGATGTTGCAAATATTAGCAGTACGAACGGCATTGGGTGTTGCTGGCCCCTCACTGTGCATTGAAAAGTGTCTATTTAAAATGGGTATGTTTCTTTTAGCACAACAGACGGCGTATCTAGTTCAATGATATGTGTTAATTTTGATATCGGGCTCTGTAGCGCGGAATCTCGGGTGTGCAAAGCCCTGATATTCTCTCGCATTTAGCCTGGAAGTCGTGAAGCTAGTTTCATCTCGGGGCTGAACGATTCCATCTCAAGCTAATATGCTGCCATCGGCCGTTATCTCATACAAACCTGGAATTCTGCGAGCTTTATCTCCCAGTCTAGAGTGTGCGGTTTCGAAGAGCCAGCTTCAGTTAGCTTCTGGACGGGCCTCCCTGCGTCCCTATACTGGAAGTCAGTACGAGACGCTGAAGCTGATCTGTTCTGCCAACTTCGTCTCTGCCTTCCCATTCACTTCCGTTGTCACTAACGCCATCCTAAAATCTCATGCCAGGCCACAGGCCATTCTATCCTAGTTTGCGTGGACTCGCTAGAGATTCTGTTTTTTCGCTCCCAAAAAGATGAAGCAACTTGAACCAGCCGCCTCCTTGGCCCAAAACCCCTGGCGATGAATTGATTGAAATCCTTCTTTGCCTGGCCTGCATCTTACCCATCCCACACTGCGACACCCCATTCTCTCTCTTCTATGCTGGCTCACTATTCACCCACTATTCACCCACTACTGTTCACTACTGTTGTTACTTGCTGCTGCTTTCTGTGAACTGGTTTAGCAGAAACTATCGAGGCTTTGTACTTCTCCTATTTTCTGCCCGCTTCTTGTCCCCTTCCCTTTCCCTTCATTTCTTCGCTGTTTCCCTTTTTTTTTTTCTTCTTCCTTTTCTCTCCAACTAGCCGCTGTCTATGGTTTTCTCTCTTGTCCAGTCTCTCATGCCAGACAACGAAAAGTGAGAAGAAGAGTGCCTACAATATAAAACTCCGCAGCACCCTCGATCCCGCTGCAGCAAGCCAAGAAAGAGCCTGATTGATATCTTGCTTCCGCACCTGCCGTCTTGTACCGAAGTAGAACAAATACAGTAGCTGCTAAGTTACCGCGACTGCATCCTGCACATTATAGTGAAATACTGCACTGAGTTGATTTGGCAACTGCCTATCCTATTATTCCATTATATTATCACATTCCGCTACGCTACTTCCTGGGCTGCTGTGCCACGCCTTCCTCTCTGGCGCATCAGTTTATCCCGCCTAAAAGGCCACTGTCCGTTTATTTTTATTTTTATTTTTATTTTTGAATGTCTCTCATTTCTGCTCCAACACCTCGACTTTTCTTTCAATCGACGACATACATGAATTGTCAAATACCCATTGTTTCCGTTCTATATTCTTCCATATAACGACAACCTTTGCTCTCAACGACTGTTTTTGACTGCTCAATTCGACTGCGACCCGCTGCTCCGCCTACTGATTCTATCTTTCGATACCGTTTGCCAAACAACCAAGCCAACTGGCCCGCCAAGCGACTAGTTGTCCACAGGCCGCACTTTCACTGTTGCTACACCACATCGCCTGCATCCGCTCTCTGCATCTGCGGTCTTTGTGCACGCTGTCTTGCACCTGTTTCTCCCGATCTAGAATCTGCGAGAACACATCAACCTCGTTGTCTCGCTTTGGCTCTCGCCACAGAATCATTTCGTGTATACCCTTGTCATCGGCCTCTCTTCTTTATCTCTTAACTTGAGCGCTGTCTGCTTGCTGCCTGAAGCATCATCTCGCCGTCAATATCATCATCACCACCACCACTAACCGAAAACTCGCCTGCCGCTGCATCTACTTTCTGTTGTCGACTTACGTGGTATCCCCTGCAGTATCTGCACAAACTTAAGCCACCAATATATTCCGCAATTATACAGTCTGCCTGACGCCGTAGTTGGTCTGCATTGTCCCGATTGCCGTTCCATTCTGTCAGATCTGTTGCCTAGCTAGCAGTATAAGTTGTGACGCCCAACACTGTCAACCACAGGTCACCCTACAAGTCACTGCTAGAACATAATTTCTTGCCGTCACCTTGATTCCTTGTGTCGAAGAAGGCTTAGCGTTACGCAGTATCGCCCGCCTCTGCATTTCTCTTTCAGGCACGCGCTTTTCAAGAACCCACCAAACTGCCTTTGCTTCTGCTTTGACCTTTTCATCTTTTACACTTAATCTTATACTTGATGCCGGTGTAACGACACACCACTGTCGTTCATCGGCGTCTCTTTTCTTTCCTTGGAGCATCTTACAAACGCATATATCTCCAGGGCATTCTTTTCATCACATATACCCCCCCTACTCCATTTACACATAATACATAGTATCCATATATCATAGTCACAATGGCTCTAGCAACCGGTGTCCAGTCGCTCGTGTTCTACGTGCTGGCTTGTACGCCATGCTACCATGTATCTGCCATGCGCCAAGAGAAGAAAAAGGCGAAACGAGACCGGAGAGCACGTGCCATTCTTGAGAAGGAGAACCCAGACATGTACCTACACCCATTACCACAACAGACCAATGCCTTTTGGTCAGAAGAAATCAAGCTTGGTCCATCATTCAACAAGAACGCTACACCGTCAGAAAAGTCTAGAGCTTTGCTTGTTAGTTCCGGAAAAGATAGTATATCAGCATCTACAACACGAACAGGCACTGCTACTTCAGCCTTGAATCCGTTCGAGAGCAATTCAGATACTGCTTTCGACAGCGTTGCTGATGCTGAGTCAAATTATAAAAAGACTCGCTATGAGCGCATAGAGGAGGAGATTTGGGGCTATGAGCTTCTCGGCAAGGTCGGTGACGCGGTATCTAACGTAGGCAAGAATGTATCTCATGCTAGCAAGAAGATGAGTGTCGTGCTCGGTATCGACAAGAGCCAAGTCATAGACAAGAGTGATGATGAGGATGACTTTCGTATGCCCCGTAATCCTCCCGTCAACGACTACCACCCGCCCATTGTCACCAACCGCCCAACCAAGCGCGCCTACCAGTGGATGCTTCAGCCCCCACCACCCGCCAAGTTCATGGATGGCCGTAGCACCGTCTCGCGCGCGCCTAGCACGGCTAGTGTCGGAACAATCAAAACCAACGGTACGCGGTCTACCCGCCGCCGTAGAAACTTAGGATCAAGCCACAGCAATAAGTCGGTCCCTTCAACGCCAACCACCGCCCGCGCAAAAATGTCAGAGGCTGATTTGATCAACACCGTCATTGGCCAGCCCAAAAGCCGCACCGAGTTGATGAACGGCTCAGAGAGTAACGACTCTGGCTCGTCGTCGGATATTGAGGTGGTCAAGCAGAGACGTCGCAGAGTACGCTCCAACACGGTGAAGGAGCTAGAGGCCGGCATCGCTTCAGATGATAACAGCTTGGACTTTTCAAGATCGCGCTCATCTCGCCAGTCCCGTCGTGCTAAGAGCCCGAAGGCCTACGAAATGCAGCAGCCTATGACTATGAACCACGCCACGCCCGTCCTCCCTCATATCGTGGTGTAAGCTCGAAGTAGAGTTGCTATCTATCAGCTTCATTACATCTGCTGTATCCCCTACATGACTTATATCTCTATACTTCGTTGTCTATACCTTGCTTCGCTTCTTGGGTAAGACTTTCGTCTCTTCTTCGTTTTGATTCTAGCGTTGTTATATGAAGCCATTCATTCGTTTTCTGGAGTTTTCTTACTAGCGACTGCTCTTCTTTCCTGGTCTCTTATCCCTCACCCTCTTCTCTTCTGTTTTTTTTCTTCTTTTCTTGGGTCATTGGCATCATAGTCATCTCAGTGGTGTTTGGGTTAGGCTTTAAGTCTTGTTTTCTTTTCTGTATGTTTCCGTACGCGGTCAACATTGATTTCCCCCCTTATTCATTGCATATCTTTTTATTTTTCTAATACCGACATACTAGATCGGTGTGTGGATTTATATCTTTTTTTCTATTTCCCTATTGTTATCTGTCGACATGGACAATCAAAAAGCCAAGATGGCAACCTCTGTTCCAGGGCTGCACGCGTTGTTCGATCTTTGTGATACGGTGGTCGTGGTTGATGAAAAAAAAGAATATAACGAAAGAAAA
This sequence comes from Endoconidiophora polonica, assembly GCA_001856765.1. NCBI lineage: Eukaryota > Fungi > Ascomycota > Sordariomycetes > Microascales > Ceratocystidaceae > Endoconidiophora > Endoconidiophora polonica. The sequence goes on from LXKZ01000367.1 coordinate 120,190, forward strand.
GACGGCCCCCTAAGTGTTTCCTACATGATCAATGCTGAGTTTGAGGTGTTCAGTTAATATTGCCTTGCACTGTCTATATGTCATTGTTCCTCGCTTTAAATCACGAAGTACATATGACGGCTGCAATGTGTTTTTCTTCAGCCCCCCC
>LXKZ01000368.1:0-44652 GCA_001856765.1 Endoconidiophora polonica
TCAGACTGCCTAATGCGGACACTGACCCACGCAGTGGTAGTATAACAATAAAATAATCAATCATTTATCATAGAAGCATACACACATCTTCCACATTATATATCATGCATGGATGGATGGATGGGATTCACTTGCTGGTGAAACATATTTCTTTTGTACTTAGTTTCCTTAGAACCCGAACTGTCTAATGCGGACCTTGAACCGCGTCAAGGCAGTATAATATATAAACCATCATCATCAGCTTGCTGGTGAATATGTAACGATACCGGTAGGCGAGTCTGGTGTGTGGAGCAATTGTAATATGAAACAAATAAAATATGTTGGAGTTTCTATACGTCTCTTTACTATTTACTAAAAAATCGTAGAGTTGATACAAGCATGCCATATATATCTCATACAAGTACTAAGTAGTCGCTCGGTACGCCCAACCAGCGTCGAGCAGCCTCATTACATCTAAAGTTTGTGGCCCCGTCCCCTCGTGGTATTTTTGTCGGTAGAACCTTCTTTTGTGCTAACTGGAGCAGGGTTTTTTTCTTTCTTCAAGGTTTATATCGTCGAATCGTTTCTATAGCCGGTGATCTTCTCCGAGCAAACGATCCTCATGCGTTAGCGGTCTTGTTAACGGCTTTGAAAGCGTTGCTATCGTGCTCGTCGATGTCGACAGCCTCCCAAGGGTAGCAGATCCACTCGTCACCGACGGTGCGGGCGGCAAAATAGCGGTTGGAGTCGGTGATGCTCGGGGGTAGGAAGCCCTTCTTTGTTTTGTCCTTGTTCTGTATTGTGACGCTAGTTAGTATATTGATACAGCTTGATTTGTTTGGGGTTCAAGTAAGACTTGCGTGCAGAACGAAGATACCGAACTGAGTCTTTGGTGCAGTGGAACCGAGGCGCTGTCTAGCGATCTCAACATCTTTCTCTAACTCCTTGACGGCGTACTCTAGAGTGGTGCGAGTGTCATCGACCTCGTCAACGATGAGGACGTTTTTGCCAATGAGACCCTCCATCTCACCTAGAGAGCTTAGATCAAGCCACTGGGTGCGGGTAACCTTAGTACCTGGGATCTCCACAGCACCAGGGGTGGCATTGCCACCGCTAGTCTCGGGAAGGCTCTCGTACAGCGATAGACCAATGGCCTGTATGGGGATGTTGGGGGAGCCGGGCTGCTTGAGGAATGAGCGCAGAATGCGCGCGGGGACGTAGCCACCACCGCCGATGGCAACCATCAGCTGAGGCTGGAAATCGGAGAGAATCTTAGGTGCCGTCTCCTGGCACAACTTGTGCACCTGTTCTCCGAAAAAGTCAACATGTTAGCAATTAGAACAGTACTGTTTGCGCAAGTTTTCGCAGGTTTATCGGCGTAGTTTCGTAAGAATACAGATGAATTCGTAGATGCCGCGCTTCGAAATAGCGGAGAATATCAACAGTGTGCCATTCAGAGAGGTGTAAATACTCACATCGTTGTAAGTGACGTAGAGCTTTTCAACCATGGTGGACAATTAATATAGTATGAAACAAGAAGGCCTAGGAAGACGGCGACAGTTAAAAATCGGCAATGGTGTGAGAAAACGGGACTCAATATGTCATTAGAGAGGAGGGGAAGAAAATAAGTGCTGCAAAGAACGGAAGAAAAAATATATACTTATTAGTAAAAAACAGACACTACGGACGAAAACTCTTGAGGCGCATAGCTTTATTTTTCGTAGAGAAGGCTTCGGAGGAATAATCACCATCCCACTAGAATAACTCCCCACATCTTTTGGAGTTAAAGATTTCTGCTGAAGAGGCAGGAGCCTGGCCGCCTTCTAAAACGGGAAGCTTCAGAACAATTTCTTGACTAGCGCTGATATGTATGCACGCTTGGATCGAAGCAAAGCAACTACCAACACTGCTTAAGTCAAAAGATGCAGCTGAGAAAAGTTTTCATGTCATCTTGCATAATGCATCATTTAGCCGCGTCTTAGAATCAACACTCCCATGATTTCAGCATCACTGTTTTATTTATCAATCGCAGTTCCAAGGGCCTTGTGGCCTGTTCAACTAAACTCTTCACTTACACAGAGTCCATATAGTGCCCTGACAAGGTTGTTTGTTTGCCTTGGTTTAGCGATCGCCACGAGTACTGAAATTAGAAAAAGGTCTCTCTCTAAGGTGGCCAAAACCAACTCGCTAGCTTCAGCCGCTGGTTATAGCTAGGCTACGGCGGGTCGCTTAGTTTACACTTGGCATAGGCCCCTTTCAGAAGCAATGATTCTGGCATCTGCAAGCTGGACGAACCAAAGGTGAATGCTCAGCCTTTGAGGGTTGCTGCCTGTGAAACGTGGTAAAGAGCATGACAGCGTTTTCTCTGCGCCATGGCATAACAGGGATTGATCGAGGCCGGTCTTATGTTGGGTCTACGGATAAACATCGTATGGCAGATGGCAGATTGCGGGCCGTAGTTCCTAATTAGCTATCCAGGTCACGAAATCTGCCGCGGCGCTGTGCAACCCTGACTCGATCAAAGACTTTGTCACAAATGGATGCTGTTAAAGCCTAGCATGCAGCCCGCCGTTGGTACTAGTTAGTATCTAGGCCAGTCTCGGTTGAAACTGGGGCCGTGATCACCACGAATATCAACTTGATAGGCTGCTGAGACATACACCACCCTTCAAAATTACTGCTGCCTAGCTGCGCAACATGATATCCTTTCTCTTGACCACGTTCTAATAAATGTATGAATTCTAGACGTTACAATAGGATGATGCTACTAAAGGTTTTATTCAGTCATCTTGAATAGTTTCTGGGACTAAGAAGATGATTGGACAAGTCCCAGCTGACTATAATACTTCTTGGGGTTTCAAGCACGAACAAAACAAGCACGTGAGATATTTATTACCGTCGAAAACAGGATCCCAACATGTTGAACACGTCAGATCATGATTTGTTTGTGAAATACAAACATTCCGGCGACTTTTTATACTGGACTACTCATGAGCAAGTTGGCTCCTCTGAAGCAGGGTGGGTTTATGCTACCAACTTCCAGACACTAATAACCTGATGGAATTTTCCGACCGACCCGTCTTTTACACTTATTTCAGATCTAGAAATACACAATCGCCGGGCTGCTTACTATTAAGCTCCACCAAATATTAGATGAACATCCTCTAACGATTAGAGTGTAATGTTTTAGCAAGGGTAGGGCCCAGTTTTGATAAATGTCCCATGTTGAGAGAGAACATAGCTGATGTAGCACTCTCTACACTAGCGATAACAAAAGCCTCTAAAGACTATTATTGAGTAACAGTATTGCACTTTCTACTACTTGTCGAGGCGTAGTCTGTCAGTAACGGCAAATTTCCTTTCTGTTGCATTCGGTTAATATAGTAGCAGCTTATCGCAGTTTGAAGCTGATATTCTAGTAGTTACTAGCTAGTGCTTAATCAAGATGCTCGTATCTGCCTTTCTAGGCGATAGACTACGGGATCTTAGCGACATAATGGTATCACGTTCATGAAAATATCAGCTAATATTTTACTACCTAGATGCGCTAATGTCACATTGTGAAATGTACTATTAAAGGGCAAGACATCCTCGTTACCCATCTGAGCTTACTTCTAGAACCTTTTTTTTTTCTTGCCACCGTTTTCACTACCGCAGATACGTCTCATCTTTATCAGATATATCAATTGACCATGGACCCAGAAAAGGCTGCCTTGGCCGATGAGCTTCCTGTGCTCAACAATCAGAAGGTGACACACCGTACTCGCCCAAGCTTCTTCGCCATTTTTTGTTACACAGCTGTTTTCTTGTCGCTTATCAACGCCATTGACAAGTTCCGCTCCTCGGGTTATAGAACACATGACGAATTTCTTGCCTCTTCTGGTGCACAATGCGCACAGGCGGACCCTTTATTCCCGATGGCGAGCGAGGCATCGATCGAGCTAGATGCCTTTCTAGACTCAGATGAGTTCCGCACCAAGATCATCGCCCAGCTTTCTGGCATGGTGCAGATTCCCAGTGAAAGCTTTGATGATATGGGCGATATTGGCGTCGATTCGCGTTGGGATATATTTAAAAAGCTCGCTGTGTATCTGGAGAAGACCTACCCCCTTGTGCATGAGAAGCTCACGCTAGAAAAGGTCAACACCCACGGTCTGCTGTACACTTGGGAGGGAAGCGACCCATCTCTGAAGCCCTTGGTGTTTATGGCGCATCAAGATGTTGTTCCTGTGAACCCTACTACTTGGGACCAATGGACCTTCCCGCCCTTTAGCGGCCACTTTGACGGAAATTTTGTCTGGGGTCGTGGATCGCTTGACTGTAAGAGTACTCTGACAGCCCAACTTGCAGCCATTGAGGAGCTGCTGAGCTCCGGCATCCAGCTCAACCGCACTTTAGTGCTGTCATATGGCTTCGACGAAGAGATTGCGCACTCCGAGGGTGCCGGCCATTTGGCGCCGTTCATCCTGGAGCGATATGGGCCTAAGGGTGTTGCTGCCATTGTTGATGAGGGCGGCAGTTTTATAGGAGGATGGGGCTCTTCATTTGCTGCCCCTGCTGTTGCTGAGAAGGGCTATATTGATGTCGATGTTATCGTGCGTCTTCCTGGTGGCCACTCATCCGTCCCGCCTCAGCACAACGCCATCGGTGTTATGGCCGAATTAATTACCTTCATCGAGCGTGCTCAGTACGAGCCATACCTATATGATGAAAACCCGTACCTGTCTCTACTTCAGTGCGCCAGCGAGAACACCGATGAGTTCCCACCTTCGCTTAAAAAACTACTTAGCGACCGTACTAGTCAGAAACATCCATCGCAGCCGCTTAAGAAAGACAAGCTAGCTCTTGAGGCCGCTAGACTGGACCCGGGCACCAAATTCCTATACACAACCTCTGTAGCTGCCGACGTCATTGGTGGCGGTGTCAAGGTCAACGCTCTGCCTGAACGTGTGGTACTCTCTGTCAACCACCGCGTGAACGTTGGGGAATCTACGCAGGTGGTAAAGGACAAGCTAGAGCGCCTCGCTATAGCTATCACCAAGAAATACAACCTAACTCTAGATGCCTTCACAGATGCCGAGGAAGTCGAGGGCTCGATCAAGCTAGTTGCCAGGCCAACTAGCCTGGAGCCAGCGCCCGTCACACCAACCAACATAGACGTCCTTACACCTTACAAGGTGCTTTCAGGTACGACACGTGCGCTATATGGCACGGAAATCCTCGTAGCCCCCGCGTTGATGACTGGAAACACGGATACGCGGTACTATTGGGATGTTACGGATCACATCTTCCGCTGGAATCCGCACTATGATGGCGTTGACAGAGATCCGCGGCTGTCCGGAATCCACACAGTCAATGAGCATTCGAGTGTCAAGGCCCTAGTCAATGGCGCCAAGTGGTACAGTCTATTCATCCGCAACATGAACGAGGCTGACCTGGAGGTCTAGGATTAGTTATCGTAGTAAGTAAGGCGGTGGGTGGATGGGTGTGCTGTATTGAATGGCCACAGTAGAGTTTACTTTTTAGGAATTTACGATATGAGAAGAACCGAAAAGAACAAACCAAAGATTAGCCGCCTTCCAACTTTCCTGTCCTGCCTTCTTCCTCTGTCCCAACATAAATATAGCACTTCCCAAAGCTTGACAACCTTAACTAGTGCTTGGGGAGATCATAGTAGTTTGGGTTCTGCTGTGTCGGGGGCATATGCGGATCGTAGGCGTTGCCGGAGTAAGCCAGTGGCATATTATCCATAAAAATAGCGCCATGTGGCTGCTGATACTGCTGAGGCGGGCTTTGAGGCGGAGGATACATATTAGGAGCGAATTGCTGCTGCTGTTGTTGGTGAGGAAGAACAGGATGCTGTGCCTGGTTGTACTGCTGAACGATGGGCGGGGTGTTGCTCTTGGCAGCTGCACGTTGTTTGCGGCGGCGGCAGATGAGGAAGACCACGGCAAGTATGGTGATGATGATCACGATAGCGATGATGATGCCAATAACACCGCCACGAGCAAAGCCTGGTTTATGCGGGTATCGAGGCACTATAGCAGTGGCAGCAGAGTTGATGAACATATTGTAGTCGAACGGTTCTGTGTTGGAGAGTGAAAGGTAGAGATAGTTGTATAAGTGAAAATGCCAAGACTACGCAAGGCCCGTTGCTAAGAAACAAGCTTTTTGAGCATGTATGGTCTCTTATTAGAAGTTGACAAGCTTGTGCTAGACAGGCTGTAGGGAATAAAGAAATAGAAGAAGGGAGAGAAAAGACAAGAAGAGAGAAATAATAACACCGTATAGCATAATATATCCCCGTGTTCTTTATCATATATGCCGTGACTTTCAGTATAGGAAGGAGGAAGAAAGAAGAAGTATACTAAGTAGTAACACTGGAAGGAGTTTCCACTGTTTTCAGCGGAGTTTTACCAGCGCAGTTAACATACAATTTTACGCCCGGTTAACGTTATAAAAGTGGTATCTTTGTCTCCCTTTCGAAGAATACCCAACCAAACGCCCTCTTTTTTATGTTTATTATTTTATTCATTTGAGTATCAGTCTTGACAAAAACGTCAAACCTGTCCGTTTTTATCTTGTTCTTGTTCATTTTTCCTGATGTTCTCCTGAACACGGACATCCGGAGCCGATCTTCATTGACAGAGTCCGATGGAATACGTAGGCGTAAGCGATAGCTTTTGTCTTTTTTGGGGGGGTTTTCATGTTGGTGTATTTTCTGTGTGAGATCGCCTGTAATGTAATATATGGTAGTTAGTATTCATTTCAATTTATCTAATGTGCTACGTACTCACGGCGTAGTACTTACGATGGTTGCTCATATCAGTGGAGATAAGCCATAGAATTACAACGTCAGCACAGCCCATTCTTTCCTAGCTGCTGTGTTCCACGATGATTAGATTTCTTCTATAACTATGCTTGATTCCTTCTATCTTGTCACTTAGCCACCTACATTACTACGCAATCAATTAGCCTGAGTAAGCTTACCAACAGATAAACCCATCGTAGGCTTCCTACTTCGCTCCTATCTCCATGAGGCAGATTTTGCTTCTATGGCTACTTATAGTTGGCTTAGCAGTTCTTCAGGCAATCATTTCAAGGTCATTTTTGGAGGCTTTCTATTTGACTATTTATTTGTGTTGGTCCATAGGGTAAATTAGCATCAGGAAGTTACAGCAGACTGAGTTTAACCCCCAGTCAATATATAGGCGGCTTAAGGGCTAAAGGGAAAAGAATAGAGTATATAAGGATATAAGCTCTTCTGTTTCAGCGCGTATTGTTGCCACTAAGTAACTAAGTAAAGTAGTATGTGATTGACGCTGTATAAACATGTCCCTTGTTTCCATTAGTAACTTCCTCGCCTTTCGTTATTATTGGCAGAAGCATTATGTGATCCCGTGCTGTGATAGTCCGGGTTCGGCTGGCCCGACAGCTTAGAAAAGGCCGGATCATACGCCATGCCAGGCTCATATAGCTTTTCGTCGTTGTTGTCCTGACTATACCGTCTATGGCTACAACTGTACCGACTGCTCATGTGCATCTTCTCTTGTTGCTCCGACTCTGCTCCACCAGCGAAGTCACCTGATCCAACTTTGGCTCTAGTATTAGCAGAAGTGGTGTCTCTATGCGATAGCTCCCCATCATCTGTGCTGTGGAGCAGCTCACGCTTGCCAGCCTGGCGCTTCTTCCAGTAGCGCAGGAGGAAATATGTAGCGATGGCTAAGACAATTAGGCCGACGATGGTGCATATGATGATGATGGTAGTCTTCGTGTCTGTTCCACCCGAGCCATTGTTGGAACTGCTGGAACTTGGAGTCTTAGTGCGGCTAGAACGCCGGGCTTGAGCAACTCTGTATAAGTCAAAGCTGCTTTGGGCACCCATTGTAGCGGGGTCTCTTATATGAGGCTAAGGTTATCGAGATACTGGAGTGCTGAATTAGGCTGTCGTGAGGTTCCGACTCCTAGAAGGCAAGAGTAGTCAAAAAAGATGGATATTGAAACGCAGAATATATAGTCAAGTGGAAAGAGGATATCGCTTCGCGAAAGAAGATTCATTGGTATTGTGTAAATCTTGAAAATGACAGTCAGAAACATCCACCGTATGAGGGCTTTCATCAGCTCTACTCAACCTAATTATGCTCATAAACTCATATCAAACAGAATCACACCAATCATGGTCCAGGCTCTGAGCTGGAAAAGAGCCAGACGAAAAAAAGAGACGTGAAAGCGTAAGCCACATAGCTCATTAGAGAATTAAAGCTACATAATTCTCTTTATGGAATTTCTTATCTTAATCATAAGAGGTACTGCTTATGAATTCAGATTTGAATGGACACTTAATTCATAGTGTGATCCACAGAGCAACCCTTATCTTGCTATTCTTTCATGTTACACGTTGTTAGTACCAACCCTACCTTTCCTAAATAGTGGAAGATGGTGATCTTGATTGACATGTGATAGAAATGATGAGATAGTCATTAGATGTATTACAAAGAAGTCCTACCAAGAATTGACATAGATAGGACGAACAATATTTGTGATCTCTCCCCCCCCCAAAAAAAAAACAAATTTGTCGTAATGGAAAAAAAGGACCCATTCTGTATATAAAGTATAATTTGAGTCTACTAGCTTAACATTGTTACCGTATCCTCTCTTTTCCCATAATATAGTCCAATGTACATGTACTACTGTCATCTGCACTCCCATAAATAGTTTCCATTCAACGCAGTCTTTCAAGCGATAGGAACCAGCTTTTGAATAACATTTATACCTCTTCCTCCTAAGCAAGCTTCTGATGCTTGGCCTTAGTCTTTTTCATTCTGTGCCAGATAGCATAGATACTGACGAGTATAATAGCTGCTACTGTAATTACAATTCCTACTTTCTCACCCAAGTTTAGATTTTGTGCGAAATTGACTACTTTTGATGCTCCCAAGACCAGACAGGGAGGGGGAGCTCTCGTCACGATCTTTTCGATTGTAAGACTGCGGGCGAGTAAGGAGCTGTCGCTGACCATTGCTCTGGAAATGTCGAGAATCATTATAGCTGAGGTGACCTTTGTGAAAGGATATTCATATATGTATGTAAGATGTATATGAATAGTGAGATTCGGAGTCGATAAAGAAGCTGATTATGTCAGTAATAGTAGATGTGTGAGATTTCATGTCATAATGAGAAGAAGTACACCCTACACTGTAGGAGTTGATGATGAGATAATAAGTGATGTTCGTTAACAATAAGAACTTAAATGTTTCCGAATAACGCCTCGGCACATGGTATAGAAAGTATTAGCTAATTTCTTTTTTTAGGCCCAGCTAGACTCACAATAGTAATACTAAGCTCTGAGATATTAATGATTATCAGTACTGATAAAGAAATCCTTAGCTTCAAAGCTATGCTCGAAAGCTCTGTATCATATAGTTATCTGTTGTTCAGTTTCGTGTCAGCTAGTGAGGGTGTTGATCGAAAATGTCGCCGAAGCCACCTACAAGTGATCCGTCAGTTGACATCGGTGACTTTTGAAGATGCAGAATACAGAGGTATCATGCATGGCTCCTCGCACGCCCGCTTTTTTTAGCTGCGGAGAAACAGCTGCTTTAGCTAATTCAACGATCGTGAGGAGAGTGCATTCAATAGCTAGTGCTAGTTAGCTATGAGATAGCAGACTTCCTCTAGATTTTCGTCGACTTTACTAGTCGAGATAGCGGCAGAGAGTGCGCTAGAGAAGGATCATAGTATCTTTTACATGAAACTACGAACATTTTATATTAGTCGTTAGAACTATAAGATACCAAAACTGTGAGTTCATCCCTAGAAAAAGAATTTTACTTGTACGTTGTGTAAACAGCGCTATCTATTGTTGTAGTATAGTATGTTAGTATTGAGCGTCCTCTATATATTAACCCTAGATCTAATGTAACTACAGATTAGGCGGGACAGCGTAATATTGTGAAGATAAAATTAAGATTATGGCCAGTATAACTCTTTCTCTAGTCTCTAGTCACTCACTCCCCTCTTACTTTCCACAATATAGGCTTTATCAGTTATCTATGATAGACTACACATCTTGAAGTAACGGCCTAGCACCACTACATACTTGCTTCACATGCGGCACTAATCGACAATATCTAGTTACAACGTATTACACCCCATCGATGCCTATCTAACACTGGTTCTATCTTATAGAGACTCATTGGTTATAATGTTGAACTATAGTTATGGACTTTCTCAAACTTAATAAATAGGCGGCGCAGAAGTAAAGTCAATGAGATATTGTCTTTGAAGCCACTGTACCATGTAACAAGCTTTAAATCCTACTATGTAGCTCCATATTGACCAGTCACCAGATTCCATTATATGTCGCATCTTGAGAATGGTACTTTAGCAGTGATAGTAATAGTGGTATCTATCATTAGTGGGATGTCGAATAAAAAGAAAAAAGCAGAAAGCATGCCGCGTCAGCTACAAGTTGAATATACTGCTATCAACCTGTATTGTCGGATAAGCTCTCAGAACTGAGTGATTCCTAACACTTATTAATATATCTTCACGCTTGATTACTTGTCGCCGCAGAAGCTATTGATACTTTGGCCCTAGCTCGCATAAAATTCCAAGTCTTGCTAACAGATCAGCTCATCTTGGCAACATTTACTTTTCTGAATCATGACCATCCTAAACCTTTTGGAATATCACCGGTACCAAGACCGAGAAAAAGGCATTTAATGACAATGCTCCATTACAGTACGCTCTCTACATACTAAAAGGGAATGGGACGAAGATACGAACAATTGTCCCAATCAATACATAATGGTAAGCCCGAGTGGATAGTATTGTTTAAGGTATCCAAAAGACAGTCTGTCGAAAATTATCAGAAATATGGATACGCAGAGTTAGGGTAAAGTGTGGCAGCACAAAATATTGCCAAGACTAGATCTCTAAGAGTTTTACTTTTTAACTCAATACTCGACTGGATGTTATTTGACGAAACTAGGTTACATAGTACAGTACATATTGGGCCTTCATTGTAATTCCCAAATCGGGAAATTTATCAACCCACTAGATTTGTAGTCATAATTCTAAGCAGACTACAGACGGACGGGCTCCATTGTCTTATAAAGGGCGCCTTGACTTAGAGCCCTCCCCCCCTCCCCCCAGATAAAAAGGTGAAGAATCAAAGCGGCGTGGAGAGTATTAGTAACTAAGATACATGTATTACTATAGAGTCTTATTACCAATGAAGATAACCTCCCCCTCACCTGGGGGGGTGCGCATTCTAGCAAAGCCTGTCCTTCCAAGCCTCATCAGCACTACTCTTATCATGATTGCGCCTCGTATATATACAACGTGCTATTGTGCTGGTCTGGTAGCCAATAAAGACGTAGTTTGCTGTTCACAACGGCCACATCCATGGGATTCATAGTGATGCGAGTGCCCTTTACACTGGCTAGCGTAATCGGCACCTCAACGATCGGCTCCAGCGTCTCAACGTCCACTAAGGCAATACCGCCCAGAACATACCCATCAGTTAAACGGGACACGCCGGAGCACAGCATGACAGACGTATCAGTAGCCGGCAGACGGCCGAGCCATTTGCAGTCCTGGTAGTCCACAAAGTACGACCAATTATCTTTAGTGCGGATTAAGTGCGGCGCCTCCGCGTTGGGCTCTGAGCTTATGCCCACGTCGCTAGCTGTCATCGTCTTACTTCCCAATTTGAAGGTGAGAGCCTTACGGCCACCCCAGGTGAGGCATGTAATATCGTTAGTCGCTGTGTCGTGCACAATGCCTCCTAAGTGGTCTTTGTGGCGCAGTAGCACTTCAGGTTCCAGTGTATATGGCGAGGCGCGGAACACGTATGCTGACGAGTCTGGGCGATACTCGGCCACCGTGCCCCATATATACTCGCCGTCATAGTCGATGCCACCCAGGTGATACTCGGTCGACCCTGCCGTGGATATGGACGCATCAGCAATGCGTTGGCCCTTGCCGTTAAACACCATTAGATGCGCAAAGCCGGCGCCGACACTAGTGTAATTACCACTAACCGGATCCTTGATCACGGGCGCTATATACTCGCCGGCACTGACGACATAGCGATCGTCACTCAGCCGCACCAGGCCCTCAGGCTCAAACAGCTCACCCTCAAACGACACGTTGGCAATGTTAGTCCACTGCGTAGCGCGCGTCAGACCCTCGAGCTGGCGAATGATGGCATCGATGTCAGCTGAGCCTGCATGGCCCTTGGGCAGTGGCGACGGCGCAAACGACTCGTTGCGGTAGACGGTAATGTTCAGACCCGCTCCGTCTGGCTGTGATAGAAACGGCACCGACGGCAGGTGAATGTCCTTGAGCGCAGCAGACGCAATGCTCGGCTTGCTCACGATGACAAATAAAAGCAGGCACAAGATCGTTGCCGGCACAACATACATAGCCGGCGATGCCCGGCGCGGCGGCGTCAGCGGCTTCCATGGCATGATAAGGACGAGGCTCAAATATAACAATAAAAAATAGATGATATCAAAAGAGACCAGATGCCTAGATAGGTAGCGCGTGCTACTAGTTCAGAGTGCTGATACTTGAGCAGGAAAAATGGGTACATGTGCGGATTGAGGCTTTGCTGATTACTATTCTAATTGTGCTATTGATAGTACTAGTCTTAATGCCTATCAAATCTAAGCTTTGACACGTTCGTTGAATGGTACTCCACAAGCTTCTTATAACCCTTTCTAAGACCCTAACTGTTTTTAGCGCCTCCCACACGACGGCCGCGCACAAATACATGTGAAATGTTTCGATCATCGCCTGTCATGATATACTTTTCAAATAAGCGTCGCAGAGAATCGTCATCCTCGCGTGGTGTCATGGCACTTTGAATCCCTGCGGTTGTGTTGATCCAAATAGCATCAAATTCTTTGCCGATCTCAAAACTACCTACTGTTTCTCCTAAGCCGACGACCTTGGAGCCGCCCAGGGTTGCTAAATATACAGCCTCATCGATGCTGAGACCCTTGTCGGCGCCGTTAGAAAAAACCTCCTGTGCATTCGATGCAATCATGGCCTGTCTGATGACCATGAGCATCTGAGACGCCCAACCGCCACCGCTGTCGGTTCCTAAGCCGACATTGATGCCGCGAGTCATGTATTCGCGAATTGGTGCTACCATAAAACCGCCTCCTACAGTCATGTTGGAGATGGGACAGTGAGCGACGCCGCATCCCAGCTTTTGGATACGCTCCTTTTCGTAGTCGGCCATGACGGTGCAGTGAGCAAGGATGGAGCGGCTGTTGAGAAGTCCGTAGTGTTCGTAGAGATCAGCCTCGCTACCCTTGAACTGCGGAAACAGCTGTGTGGTAAAGTCGACTTCTTGCTGGGCTTCGTTGAAGTGCGTTTGCATGTATAGATCAGAGTCACGCTTCACGAACACGCCCAAACCCTCTAATAGTTCGGGAGTACAACAAATGGCAAACCGTGGCGTTACTACCGGACGTACAAGAGCTTTCGCAGCATGTTTGCAGCCTTCTAAGTTACGGATATGGCTGATACATTCTTGTGTCTCGCGCAATGAGACTCCTGCGCTCTCGTCAGCAATGTAAGGTGGTGCGTTTCTGTCCATATTACACTTGCCAATAAGTGCCCGCTGGCCTTTTTGCAGGCAGATATTGGCTAGCAACTTGGTTGCCTCGGCATGCCTAGATCCGTAGTATGACGCGGTGGTAATTCCCTGCCGCAAGAAATCATCGACTGTCTGCTCATAACTGCGCTGTGCATATTCAGCATCGGCAAACCGGGCCTCGAACGGAAACGTGACCTGCTCAAGCCAATCGAGTATATGCAGACCTTGGCCGATGCCTCGCATTGGCCACTGTGGCGCATGGTTGTGTGTATCAACAAATCCGGGCAGCAGAAATTCACCATATGGTAGAATCTGCGGAGCAACCGGGAGGGGGGGCGTGACCGGAATATCGGATGGGCTAGGATAGAAGGCGGTTATGATGCCGTTCTGCACAACTAGCGTGGCATCCTCATACAGGGCAATTTCTCCAGATGTGGAATCATTGCGCGGGGTGACGATGGCGCCGCGAAACACTTGAAAGATGGAGGAGGAATCCATAACCGGCCAATGTATTGGCTCATTTGTTTAGATGTCAATAGACCAAAAACACCAGTTAGCGATATTCCGGATGCGTGTGTAGTGATGGCGCTATATCAAGCTTTCAGTAGTGTGAAGAAGCCCATGCATGCTACTATAGTAGTAGTTTAGCAATGCGAGCTGAGGTTGATTGAGATAATATGGTAGGATAGGGAGGTTCAGAGATAAGAGCTCTCTAGCCTAGCCAATCGGAAAGCCGCTTGGGGCCTGCCTGCTCTGTTTTGGCAAGTGGTTTTGCATCCTGCCGACTAGGGCAAGTTCATGACGACTGCAGTGTTTGTTATGGAGCTTTTCGTCTTTGTAAAAGGCAGGAATTGCAAGGCTTTGTTCTACACAGAAAATGCCATGCAGTTTAGAGTAGCTGTAGCCCTGTCAATTAAAGTGCATGTAGCTTGCTCAGCAGCCTACATTGCGAGCTCAAGAGTTTAGATCGCAACACCACGATAAACAACACTAACTCGTTGCTATGTGCCACTCGAAAACCTATTCTACACTCAACGACGTCTTGGCTCAAAGATACATTCATAAAAGCCAGCTCCGAACCCAAATGCGCTTTCTCAGATGTGACGCCCTAGTCTTTACTCGGCTAGGATCATCAAAGATAAGATAATCTCAATAGAAATGCTCGCTAACACTAGTGACGTACGCCCAATCTCGACACCGCGATAATAGATACTTCATTTCACACCCGGCTTCGGAAAATAACTTAAAATGCTACAATTGTAGGTCGCAATACGCCCTAACATTGAGATGTACCCTAAAGGGCTCGGTGACGCAGAAATCACGATTTAGGCGGCGTTCCCAAAAGACTGGTACTTTTAGGAATCTATTACTCATTAGGCAGAAGCTTACTACTTATGATAAGCCGTTTGTCTATCCGCTTGGGTGCTACGCCCTATTGTATTTCCATCCACGCCGCTAGATAGAGTTTCATATACTACTACTATGGGTCCCAGACCCAGACGCAAGCTTAGCTGAACAAAGAACCGTCAACGGCGTCCAATCATCTGACTGATCGGCAATATGCGCTGGTTTGGCTGGCGTAGCATGGGCGTGTTTTTCCCGATGCAGATTCGCCGATACTAGCTGATTCCGAAGATAAAGAAAGAGTCTTGACAAAGGCAGGGTATCTGTTGGCTGCCATCGGAAGAAAGACCGGCCATGCGTGCTTTTTGTTTCTCGTCTCAGGCAAGAAAACAATGTTGGGAAGTGAACCAAACCTTATCTTTTTCTATCGCTGAGCCATTGCCAGAGCGTCAAAAATCGGCTACCTTGAGTCGCAAAGTATAAACAGAAATCTATCCGACTCCCCCCACCATAGAAACTAACCCAATGTAGACGGCACTTATCACAGCCCCTTTTAGTCTCTTTTATCTCTTCCCACCCCACTGAATTGAAAGGGCCGCAAGCTTACACCCGGCTACTAGTACACGACTTCCATTCTTTTGTAACTGCTTGCAATACCAATCGAACCATAGCCATCGATCTCGCTCTAACTCTAAAGTCTCGCGGTCGGGCGCATCGTGGCTCTGCAGTATAAACTCGATATCATGATGATTCGGCCTGGCTTGTGCTCGTCCGGTTGCCATGCAGATGTGGCATCTGTAGTCAAGATTTTGCTATTGTTCCCGAAATGGACTACTACTGGGGCGCATGGCAGGGTTATGGTTGTCGACAGCTATCGGTTGATAGGCAATCTTTTGATGTGGAAGTGCTACTAGAAGAAGCTGTGAACTTTTGAGTTTCTACAACTGTTCTTGCAACGATAAGCAAACAGTCGAAGGAACGACAGAAAAAGCAACAACAGACTAAAGGATGATGAAGCTACAGCATTCTAGGTTGCTACTAGTTAGCTAGTATCAAATTATTATACTTTATCACAATCCTGCTTTTGCACAGCGGAACTAGAAGGCCTCTCTAATTACAACCCAGACCTACATGTATGATATACATATGTGATGTGTTATTAGGCTGTTTGTTACTTTGGTGCTAAAGCCTGTAAGCCTGAAATGCTCTACAAAGCAATCAGTTCGTAAGCGTTTTGAAAAGTTGCCACCACCGATATCTTACAAATACTGCATTTTGACCATGCTGATTTCCAGTCCCATAGACTTAGTGACACCTAAAATCCAACTAACTGATATTACGCCTTGTACTTCAAAGTCTTCTTTCCGCAGTATCCCCCCTTCGTGCTCGGAAAGATAGCAGCAATCACACGCCTCCATGCCACAGGTGTCCGGCCGTCATCCTTCTAATACCCACTTAGAGATAGGCATTCTCGAGGTCGATCAATCTGTTACCTCATGGACTTCTCAATCGCTTGTCGTTAGCCCTTGGGGACAGGGAACAAGATCCCTCACGAAATCTACTTTTGGCCGTCTAGTGGGCCTTTGAGCTTATCTGACACTTACATGGCTCTATCTGACAGCCTAGCGTCACAATTTGCTAGCAACGTTGGCAACACAGGCAATGTAGGATCTAGTCATGAAGAAGGTCGAGGCGGACAACAGCTTACATGACTTTGGTCAGCTTCATCTATGTACTTGCACCAGTGTCGAGGCTAGACAGGCACCGATATATAAGATCAAAAAATCTGCGCTATCGTCTGTCTACATTTTTTGTCTTTCTCTTCACTAAGGTTTTTCATCCTCTCCTTTGGCTGCATCTGCTCTCTACGCCTTTCTTTCTCTGAACTCCTCCAAGTTGTTGCTCTCTTGGCCATCTCTAACAATCTGCCTATAAGATGAAGAAAAGCGCTGCTGCTCTTGCTTCACTGGCAATTAGCGCCTCCGCGGCTGCCATGCCCCAGACGCCCGCTCCCATTTCGATGGAGACTCGCTCCAGCCTGAACTCTCGTGTAGCCAACGTCCACCTGAAGTTTGCAGAGGCCATCACTGGTCTCGTGACATACACATACGGCCCATGCGAGCATGAGTTTGGCAGCCACGATCATGTTGTTGCCCGGTCTTCTGACCACTCCGCCGAGCGTCTTGTCTGGGTTATGCCTGCCGGCGTCTCTTCAGGTGGCTGCCTGTCGGCCTGGAGCGAGTCTGGCCTGCTTCTTGGGCGCTCTACCGAGCAGGATATTGACCACTCGGCCTCGTATCGCGTTAAGCGCGATCTGGCAGCCAAGGCTAAGCGTGACGGTGTTGCTATCACTGAGATTGCCAATATTGATGTAATGGGCCCCTGGTTCGATGCCGTCGCTGCTCTGGATGGCAAGAACATTTCTGTTGTCAGCTCCGATGTCAAACAGAAGAAGATTGGAATTCTGGGTGCCGGTATGTCGGGCCTGATGACCTACCTCGTCCTGCACCAGGCTGGCTTTGAGAATATCGAAATTCTGGAAGCTGCTCAGCGCCTGGGTGGTCGCGTGCACACCGAATACTTGTCAGGCGGTCCCTTTGACTACTCATACCAGGAGATGGGTCCCATGCGCTTCCCCCGCACTGTCACTTACAACAACGTCACTCACAACGTGACCGATCACCAGCTGGTCTTCCAGCTCGCCGAGGAGCTGAACGAGCTTAACGGCTACAACAAGAACTGGTCCGTCGACTTTATTCCGTGGTACCAGAGCAGCTCCAACGGTTTGGTCTACAAGAACGGTTTTAAGGTGGCCACTGGCCTGCCACCCACCGTGAGCCAAATCGCTGCCAACTCATCGTTGGGTGTCACCACTTCCTATGATGATGCTACCATTACTATCGAGAACGAGGTTGATGCTCTAACCAGTAACACTACATTCTTAGCTCAGATCGCCGACAACATGTTTAAGTCGCACTCCGAGTTTGTTGCTAACGGCCTAGGTGGCAAGCCCGGTGACCACTGGTCCGAGTTCGCCTTCATGGTCAACTATCTAAACTCCACCCTAAACTCCACCGATGCTCTAGATGGTGGCGCCTCGTCCTTTTGGGATACCTTCTACGAGGGCATGTACTTCTCTGCTGACACTTGGAGAACCATTGACGGTGGTCTGTCACGTCTACCTTCCGCTTTCCACCCCCTGGTTGACGATGTCGTCCAAATGAACCGCCGTGTCCAAAAGGTTGAGTATTCTAATGGTCAGGTCAACGTCAAGTGGAAGAAGAGCGCTGAGGCCAACTCTACTACCACTAGCACCTACGATTACGCCGTGGTTGCGGTTCCCTTTAGCATCGTCAAGCGCTGGCGTATCACCCCTAACATCGGTACCACCATCACCAACGCCATCCAGAAGCTGAACTACAACTCTGCCTGCAAGGTCGCTTTGGAATTTAGCCACCGCTTTTGGGAGCACTATGAGAACCCCATCTACGGTGGCTGCTCGACCACCACCGATATCCCTGGTGTTGGTTCCATCTGCTACCCTTCGTACAACATTAACGGTACCGGTAAAGCTACCATGTTGGCATCTTACATTTCAAACGACCAGTTCGGTTATAGCTGGGCTGCGGCCCCTGAGACCGAGCACGTTGAGGCTATCAAGGAGGCTATTTTTGAGATTCACGGTGACGTTGCCCGCAATGCTTACACTGGCAAGTACAACCGCCGCTGCTGGCAAAACGATGAGTACGAGGCCGGTTCATGGGCCTCGCCTACAGTTGGCCAGCACGAGACCTATATTCCCGAGTACTTCAAGATTCACAACAACGTAAGTGTCAGCCCATTGTTTTGAAGAAGAAGGAGAACTTGATAACTGGAACCCGATAACTAACATTACGATCTCCCGCAGATGATCTTCGTTGGTGAACACACCTCTTACACTCACGCTTGGATCTCCTCAGCTCTCGAATCGGGTGTCCGTGGCAGTGTCCAGCTCATGCTTGAGCTAGGTCTTGTCGACGAAGCTAAGGCTGCTACTGAGAAGTGGATGGCCCGCTGGATCGAGATTTAAGCAAACAATAAAGATGCAAATCTTGCAAATATCTTATTAGCCGTTATTACTGTCTATCATAAGCCTGGCTCTCATGTATGTACGAGTAGTTAAAGGGAGCCAACCAGGCTGATCTGATCTGATGGGAGGGCAGTTATCTACTTTTAGTACCCCACGACTTTAGTGTTCATAAATATAATTAATGTATGATCTTTATATCTAATTTTGCACTAGCAATACCATTAAGCAACATTACCCGCCATGTTTTTTTTTGGTATGGGGCTCTTTCATCAGCAGAGTCCCCATCTAATTTTCAAGATTAGGTCAAGGATCATTAGCCAGCTGTTTGGTATTGAGAACCATAACAATTAGTGTAATACATGCTTTCTATACGTAGTGCACGGATATAGTATCCTAGGATTTACCATGTAATAAATCCGCCAAGCCCATCGTTAGCTCTGACTGTTATGCACTTCTGTATGCCAGCAGAAGCTGCTCTGGTAATCTAGGGTTGTGATGTAACGTCCATGTCTCAAATTCTTTTGTCAAGTATACCATGCAGATATGCTAGCGCCTCTGTGGATTTTCTTCCTATGTTTAGCAGAGCTTAGTATTAACTCGATACTTGGAGGGATTTATCTGTGTTCAAGATTGTCGCCTGTGTGGACCAGTGGGAGACTCTTAGCATCTACTGCTTTTTTGTGCCCTGAATACAGCAATACTATAGAAGTCAGATTAACAGTCATTGTGCAGTGGAAAGATAGCAAGGCAGAATACCCCTTGGCTCGAGTTCAAGACCTACAATATGTGCCGGTCCAGTTATCTGGATCAAGTTTATCCCCTTTTATACAAAGCTTCGTAAGTAGACTCCATAAGCAAGTCCATAGCACAGGAACCAACGTCTCTGACCTTTTAGCTAGGAAACGTCCAGAAGCTCTTCAAGGTGCCTCCTGGGCTCAAAGCCCATGCATTCGACAACGAGATTGCCATAATGATGCACCACCAGCTCGAGATCTGCGACAAGCAATGCCAACATACGAAGGACAGCTCCATAGTATCGGATCGCCTCCTCGACGTATTATCGAGACCAAGTCCCAGGCTCGTCGACATGAGCGACTGCAATGATAGACAATGCACTATTTCAAGAGATATGCAGCCATGAGTTCCTGTTAAAGCAGTTCTCCGTTATTGAGATATTTGCCTAGCTTGGCGAGAGACCGGACTTTTGAATGCAACCGTCATTTCCCAAAGGAACAGGAGAGGACTAAGTTTCAGATCAAGAAGCTCGCAATCAAAGCTGTCAACGACAAGAACGGTTCATATAGCGACGATTTCGATAAACGCCACTTTAGGTAATAGAGCGTCAACGGACAACCTAGATCTATATCTCATGCCGGCAATGAGAATCGCCTGGGGTGAAGACAAAGAGGACTATGAAGAGATGATGAAAGATAATGCGCGCTGTGATCGCGACGCCTTCAAATCAGTTCTATAACAGGCTCCCCGGATGCAGAAGAAGGTGATAGAAGATGAGCAGATACCGTGTATGAGCTCCAAGGGCACACATGATATGAATATAGATACAAAAGATTATATTGAAGATTAAGGTATCGACGTATTTTACAGAGTCGGCATCATTTTATCGCGGCTACTTTATGGTGAAGCTGGTCATGGTTTGTTCGGCGGCAAGCCAATTGTTGATAGTGAGATTCGGTGATAGGGCCTCACTTTGCTTCATGTTAGTTTTTGGATGATAATGATGGTTTGTTCATTTTACCGTTTCGCAGTTCAAGATCCGCCTAAGGCAGGTTGTTTGTATTTAGACAAAAGAATAGTCTGCGTTGAGTTTGACTTTAGTTACGATGATGTTAGTTTGGGTTTTTGGTGTGATAAGGGTTAAAATATATACTTCGGGTTATTAAGTTAGAAAATTAGTTCCACTTTTTGCTTCATAATGACATAATATCCTACTGTGAGGCAATTCATGGTTTTTGCATTAGGTAGTCTAAATCATAAAGGAAAGCTCAATTAACAGCGCCCCCTGCTAGTAACCTTTGTGTGTGTGTGTGTGTGCTAGTGCCTTTTTTAACAATCATTGAATATAAGTAATAATCTTTACATAATTGGAGACGTAGCATTGAAAACGTCCGAACGACTTGTAGATTCTTATAACCGCAGAAAACAGTATGAATCCTCGATCTTATAAATGGCTCCTCTGTCGGTTTTTACTAGCTCCTACCGAGCAGTTCTTCCTCGTGCACAGATAACTTAGAGATCAACATACGCTATCAAGGGCGTTGTCTTGGCGTGGTCTAGAAGAACCGAGTTGACTGACTAGCTTCTCCACTAACCACTTGACTCCCAGAGGTAGCATTGTTGACAAAGGACTGCGAAAGAATCTGGGTTGGATTTTCGCACTCGCATAGTATCATGTGTGACAGAAATGGCTTCTTCCACCGTTGCCCCAGGCATTAGTATCTTCCAG
Organism: Endoconidiophora polonica; assembly: GCA_001856765.1. Taxonomy (NCBI): domain Eukaryota; kingdom Fungi; phylum Ascomycota; class Sordariomycetes; order Microascales; family Ceratocystidaceae; genus Endoconidiophora; species Endoconidiophora polonica. The sequence goes on from LXKZ01000368.1 coordinate 21,472, forward strand.
GAAGGATTGAACCAATTTGCACACACGTGTTAGCCACCGTTGCTCTATGATGCAGATGCAGTTGGTTTCCTATTTAGCTAAAGGGATATACATAGTAATATTTGCTACAACTTTTGCCGACAAGTTAGCACGGAGGAATTATGAAGAAGATGGATGGGATTCCGGCGAATTATTTTTTAGAGTTTCATGTAGTATCCGAAAATATTGAAACAGTTCTTTGTCTTAACACAGAGAAAATGAGAAGAAGGACAAAGTAAAGCGCTTGTTAAAGTACACCTAAGCATAATATCAGGCTTTATGAAAATATGCATAAAAAACGAGGTTGTGAAGTAAAAACGCCAAAATATCTCGGTATACGTTTATTCTAACATGTGATTGCTTATAAGTGAAGCTTATCTTGGTATTGTAGAATGACGTTAGATGTGATACGAGATGGTATCTTACGCGATGATGCCTTTTACTTTAGTTGAAATATCAGATAAGAAAACGGAAGGGCACAAGTAGGACGACTCATGATGTGGAAGGAACAGTAATGACCATGAATCTAGTAATAGGTTCATGATTGAGGCCTTGTATCAAAGTGTCTAAATAAGAGAGAACGAGCTTTGATAGACATGATTGATATTCGCAACTGTCGTATTCTGTTAATTTCTATAAAAGATCATCAATTATGATGTTCGGACAATCCACGGACACGTTCTTCTCTTAGCGTCATTATTCTTCAGTCTTTCGATCGACGAACATGATATTCCTCCACTGCGTTCATCCAAGGATTCCGGTACATAGTAGAGGCGGATGTTAATCACCATTGCAACTCAGCATTTGGCTGGTTGTGTGGCGTTTGATCATCAAGGATCCCAGGGAAAACTACAACGCCTCTAAAAATATGATAGAGAGACCAACCCCTCAGTAATGTGCCTGTGGGGGGGGGAGGCAAAAGATGGGTCGAAAGCGCCATAGTAAGAAATGATTTATATGGGATATACATTATAGGACAAGTTTCGGGATACTTCCCGGGTGATATATGTTAGCAGATAGAAAACAAGCCGGTCTAAAATCTTAAGTAAGGAGATTGCATTATGAAGTGTTTTGGATAAATGACACTAGGGCAAACAGAAGGTGATGATTGCTAGTCCAATATAATTCCGCTCAGTCTAGGCGAGTTTCAGTGAAGTTGGGGTTCTAATGAAAGGGAAAGAAGCTGAAAGGATTGCACAAGACAGCAACTGAACATAAATTGGCTGCAACATGCCATGGCCGGCCAGCCTCGTTCGTAATGATACTACTTAGCTATCGTCCAGCGGCCTTTTTCCCTTTTTCCCTTTTTGGCTCTTTGAAGCGCTGGCTGCGACTTTGTGACACTCGGGCCAAGGCCTCCCCTCTGGAAGATCAAATGCAACACTGATCAGGTGGCCAAGAATATCAAAGGAGAATATCAAGAACGGAATAGGCAAACAAACAAGCCATTGCTAGGGGACAACATGAGTCTTTCTGGGTTAGCCTGCCAGCTAGAAGCAACCAGAGACTTGCTTGAATACAATTATTGCGAACATGGCCTTGTTAAGAGAGAAACAAGGCTGAACGAGAAAGGGAGTTCCTGGGCTGGAGAGGAGCAATAGCTTGTTCAGACTAGTCCTTAGCTGGCCTGCACCGCGCAGTTACTAGCTAAGTTTCTAGCGACCCTGTGAGAACGCGTTAGGACAGGGCTAGCATTTTCATTTGTATGGCTTCAAAGCGCTCACAGAGGCTTAGCAGGCCCCCCACTATAGCGCTAGCGAACAATGTTGTTATTAGTTGACCTGACAGACGAAATTGGCTAGACGATATTGGCTAGACGAAATTGGCTGCAGACTAAAGGAGCATCAATAGAAGCTCTGACGATGGCTAGCGTCTAAAGCGAGGTTCCGTTGTATTAAGAGACAAAAACTGTAAGAAGGTAACATCAGAAATTGTGCTTGCAGAAAGTAGCAGCTGAAGACAATTAGCGTTTAGGGTTATGCAGCATACCAATATGTAACTAAATTATTCAGTCCTATTTATCTGGAAATGCACTTTTATTTTCATGTTTTATTTCATATTTTATATTTCAACTAAGATGAGACTACCACTCTCACTTACTGTGTATATGGTCTTCTACCAATTACCTTGATTTTGGTACGACGCTACGAACAAAAGAAACAAATTCGTCGATATTCATTCTTTATTTTCGGTTTTGGCTCTGATCGGCTGCTTCAAGGCTTCCTGACTTGCAAAACCAAAAAAAGAGAAACGTCACTGGATGACCCTGGCAAATCCCCCCCCCAATGCCCAGACTATGGACGGTCTTAGAGTTTGGGTGGAGCGGCTGGCCATGAAGGCAGGCAGAGTGGTTTAGAAATGAGATATCAGTTGACATATTTCTAGTAGCGGAGCTGTTGTAAAAGAGCTGGTCACCATAATGTATCTACAATTCCAACAGGCAACAAAACACTGGGTTAGACTTCTGATGGACAACAGTTTGGACGCTAGCCATTTAAAGATTCCAGGCTTTTACGGCCTGGTCAGCCAAGTATCGTATCTGCATTAGGAAGCTTGTATCAAGTTGCACCACAAACAACGAAATTAAGGATTAAATCAACATAAAATAAAGACGGGATGGTGCCCTGGAAGACCACCTGCGTTACATTGTCCCGAGCCAAAAAGAAAATAAAAGAAAAGAAAAAAACAGCAAGCATTGAAAATTCAGGGGGTTTCTAAATGTTGAAGGATGGGCTCAGAAGCATGAGAGAGTTTCTGCCTGAGCTTGGAGAACCTCTAACATAGCTCGGCACTACTTGGCCTATCTTAGTTCGATTGGTAGTATCAAGATGCAGCAAGGAAGCCCATAAAAACACGGTGAAGCACGTACTATTACTACCATCGACACAGCTGGCCAGGCCCGGAATGACTCTCAGATCTTCTGATGAAATGCTCTATTAAAGACTCTGCCCACCCGCCATTCTATGTTCTTTCTTTCCTGTCTCTTTCTTTCTCTCTAACTCCAGTCTTTCGAGATCGTGCTCTTCGCCCTTCACTTCTTTTCTTTTTGCCTTTTCCTGGTTCGACGGAACCGCTTCATCCGTTTGTCACTCGTTGTCTTTTCTAAGCAGGTCTCTCGAGTCTGTTCTGTGAACATAAGACTCTAACTCTAGTGAACATTACTCTCATTCTACATTCTTTTTATATTAGTTCGCTACTTTCTTTCTGGCAAAAACAGTAGTAGTCGTGGTTTTTGATACCGGCACTTTTCTGTCTTACTACCTGTATACGTATATATATATATATATATATATACCCTCTTCAACATGAAGTCTCTGTCTACTTTTCAGGCTCTCGGCGCCAGCGCCCTCCTATTTGCTTCGTCAGCTTCTGCCGCGTTCGGGTTCACAAAATCCGGCAGCAACTTTGTCGTCGACGCAGGCTCTAGCAACTCGCTGGTGTTTACCGTTGTTGGTTCCAACTGCGATATCAACTCGATCAAGTACCGTGGCACGGAACTGCAGGCGTCAGGCGGCAGGACGCAGATCGGCTCCGGCCTCGGCAAGGCCACCGTAACCGCCGAGAGCGTCACTGGTAGTAAGTACTTATATATATACTCTTTCTTGCTATAGCTCGTCTAACTCCCTCTTTAGGTAACGCCAAATACGTCAAGGTCACCTGTGTCACCGATACTCTGACTCAGTACATCATTGTTAAGGAGGGCGAGTCCAACCTCTACATGGGCACCTACATCACTGCCGAGCCCTCGATCGGCGAGCTGCGTTACCTAGCTCGTTTGAACGCTAAAGCCTTACCGTTTGAGTATCCCTTCGGCGAGGCTTCTAACACAGCCGGCTCCACGTCGACCGTCGAGGGATCTGATGTGTTCGTGGTCAACGGCCAGACTCGCTCCAAGTTCTACTCAAGCGAGCGCCACATTGACACCGATGCGTATTGTGCCTTTGGCAACGCCACTGAGCCCATCCACGCCTGTTTTGTCGCAACACAATTCGAGACGTCATCGGGTGGCCCATTTATGCGGGACATCAACTCAAACCGTGCCACTGATGATACCGTTAACTTGTCTTTTTACATGAACTCGGGCCATCTGCGCACCGAGGAGAACCGCATGGGCTTGAACGGGCCATACGTGCTGGCTTTTACGCGTGACGGCATCCCTAAGTCTAGCGACTTCAATACGTCATTCTTCTCCGAGCTGAAAATCACTGGCTATGTGGCTGACTCGGCCCGCGGCACTGTCACTGGAACTGCCACCGGTGTTGACACGTCCACCTATCAAGCCGTGGTGCACTGGTTTAACAGCGAGGCGCAGTACTGGACCAAGGCTAGCAGCTCTGGCTCCTTCAAGTCACCTAACATGAAGCCCGGCACCTACACCATGGTGCTGTACCAGACTGAGTACAAGGTAGCCACCAGCACTGTGACAGTGAAGGCCGGTTCTGCCACACAGCATAATATTGCCAGCACCTGGACGGCGCCCGCTAATTCGCTATTCAAGATTGGTGAATTTGATGGTCAGCCGTTCGAGCTGCTTAACGGTGACAAGTTTCTGCGCATGCACCCATCTGACTCGCGCATGAGTTCGTGGACGCCCGGCACCTTTGTGGTCGGCAAGAACGTCGCCGCTGACTTCCCCATGGCTATCTTCAAGAGCGTCAACAACCCGGCCAAAATTAGCGTAGCGTTGTCTTCTGCTCCGGGCGCAGCGACTCTGCGTATCTCGACTACTCTGTCGGCTAACGGCGCTCGTCCCCAGGTTGTTGTCAACGGCTTTACGGCCAATACTCCCGCTGCGCCGACCAAGATTGACTCGCGTGGCGTGACTCGTGGTGGTTACCGCGGCTACGGCGAGCAGTACGACATTGCTATTCCCTCTGGCAAGCTGATTTCTGGTGAAAACACTATCAGTATCAGCGCTCTGTCCGGCAGCGACGGTACAACCTTCCTATCGCCTAATTTCATCGTTGATGCTATTGAGCTCTTCACTGGCTCGATTACCACCAAGTCTATCATGTCTGCCAGCACTAATTCCACCACACAGGAAGCTGCCACCACGTCCACAGCAACGTCCATATCTAGTTCGGTTCCCATAGTCCAGGGCAACACCACTTACACTGGCGGCAATGACACCACTATCATCAACACTGACACTACTCCTACCTTGGTTGAAGCCGTTGCTACATCGTCCAAACCTATGATTTCTCCCACCGCAACCTCGCTGGCCGCGGCCAAGACTGCTTGCAAGAGCTCCAGCACTGATTATGCTAAATCCAAGCTTAGACGTCGCCACCGCCGCAGCTCTAACCGCCTCTAAGCAAGATTATAGTAGCACACAACAAGCGACAATAGTTTATTGTTTGGTATTCGGGTGCCGTATCCCTTATGCACTTCGCTGTACCTTCTTTGTCTGCCGTTACACTGAGAAAAAAATACCAACTTCACAACTTTTTTATCACCTTCTCTATTACCTCTATGTATTTTTTTATAGCTTCTATTTCTCTTCTTTGAATATATTTTTCTTCCTGTTGACGCAATTTTCTTACTCATGTGCGATACTATGTTCATCTAGTCTCTAGGCCTTTTTATTTGTGCGAACTAAGTATGGATTTTTATGTACAGGGGCAAATATAAATAACTATTCGTTATATTGACGAATATGAAAGATATCACTATAATTCTTGTTCGGAACATTTCTTCTTTTACCCTTCCTTGTCCTTCCCATCCAAAATACGCCAAAAATCTATATGAAAACCAAATCTCGAGTCATGTTAATAAGCAGGAATTCTGTGTTTCTCTCTCATCTCCATATTTATAGGAAATCCGTTATCCACTAGATACTTCTTCTCTATTCGCGCTATCTAGTTTCCCATTTTCCCCTTCACTTTTTATACCGACGTGTGGATTTCCTTGCGGAACCGCTGCAACCACTTGCTAAACTCATCTTCCTCGTTATTCCAGTTCTTCTCTATCACATCTGCGATGCCAAGGCAGTCTATCACAAGCTGGTCCATGTTCCAATCGATCTTGGGCTTATTCAAGCTGTAGAAGCACGCTGATAGTTCTTCAAGTCTCTCGAGGATCTTCTCCGAAAGCACCACTGTTTTGTCTAGACGCTGTGGTGTGCTCTCAATAGCGCAAGGGAATTTAGGTAGTGACTTGATGCGCCGGCGTACTATGGCATCACAAAGGATACCAATTAGCTTGAGTCTGCGCAAGCACACGTCGAGCCGTTCACCGATCTTGTCAGTGTCGTTGACTGGGATAGGTGCTGGCGGCAACATCATCTGGTCAACTAATGCTTGTGCTAGAGTGTCTGCAGCAAGTAGTGCATTGTCCGCGTCGTTTTCATCTAGTCCATCTGCATCATCATCGCTTTCATCGACCTCGCTAATGACTCCATCTGCATCTGCTTGTTCATCCACCTCATCCTTCCAGTCTTTGAGTTCTAGATAGACATCGCCGATCAGCGATTTGGTATCTTCAAAACGCTTGATATAGAATCTATGCATAGGAAGATTCGCTAGCCCGATCACACTAGAAGCCTCGAACTGGATGAGACCAAGGCAACTACGCGGCCTTGTTTTGCTAGATTCGTTATCCAAGATCCGGCCGTCCACGGGAATGAACCCAAGGACATTACGCATTTCGCGGATCAAGCGCCTTGTATTTGTGCAAATTTCCTTGCGGTATGTCAACGAGTAGAACTTGGAGTCGTATGCGAGCGCGCCAATGCTGAGACCGGGAACAATGCTAGTTTTCATCTCATCGACTATCTTCTGGATAGCGGTAGGCGAAAACGGGTTGTTGGTCACGAAGAAGTAGATCTGTGCGGATCGGGCATCGGCGAGCCTGGCACAGTCGCTTAGCAGGCCTATGTGCTTAATGTCTTGGATACCGTCGACATGCAGCTCCTGCGTGTCGTCTCTGGAATAAAATTGGTCTAAGAGAATCTTCTCGAATCGCTCCAGCTCTTTTGTCGTCTCGGTGACAGACTTTCGCATGCGCTTGAGTTGAGCACGGTCGACAGGCGGCGGGTCGCCAGCCGGGATACTTGAAGGCTCTGGGGTTGCCATATCCCTCCGTCGGAAGTGTTGTTATTGGCAGATATCACTCAGGTGCTTATTCGGCTGCCGAGAAGATCGCCCTGCTTGGGGGTTCCGATAAAGCTTGATTACAATGCTCAAAATAGAGGGGCTCTTTTAGGCGACTGGAATTCTTTCTTTATGCTTTGCTGGGGGACTGGCGCTACAAGGGGTTGGAATCGGGTTTTCTTTTGGAATTTGGGGAGGGGCCTAAGAAAACAACAAGTTCAGTCAAAGGATTTTTGCGATGACGAGCTTTATTCAACTCTCTCATAGCGCAATGATTAGCCAGAGATCTGCCGCCTCAATGACACTAACAACAGTATAACAGGACAGTTTTCAGACTGGCCGGGGTCAAAGCCTCTAGCCTAATCTGGAGTTCGTCTACTTGTTAACTAGAGCTTTACTGTCACTGCGCATCTTAACTCCAAAAGAGCTGTGCCGTCCATTATATTGTTTATTTTGCATTGGGCTACTTGCTGCAGCAATTGTATGATTCCAACTATAGCCTCTTTATTATTGTCTTCAGCTCTGAATTCACCTCCATTCTGTCGTTTCTATACATGCTTTGCTCGCCCGGCGCGGTTTGTTTGTTTCTCATCGAAGTAGCTCATACTACTAGTTAGGCATCACTTACTTGCAAAAGCGGCAGCTTATCCACCGCCATGAAGACATTGTCGCTCTTCGTTGGAACCGCCAGCCTGCTTTCAGCTGTATCGGCGGCTAAAAACTTGCCACGCGGAGTCGGACCCGAATGTAAGCTTTCCATTTCGTTCCGTTAACAATATACTTCTTTTTCACCTATTTCATGCTGACATCAAGCGCTCTTATCGCTGTATAGACTCTCAGCACTACGGATCGAAAGATAGCTTCTCATGCATCAACCACCCCGATATCAAGCTTAGCCCGAAGCAGGTCAACGACAACTCGTGTGACTGCCCTGACGGCTCTGATGAACCCGGTACTGCTGCCTGCGCTAGCATCGATGTCCTTTCACCTCCTCAGCCCCTCAATGGCTCCGCCTCTGGCACTACCCAGGCAAAGCCTGTACTGCCAGGATTCTGGTGCGCTAACACTGGCCACATCGGCGCTTACGTGCCTTTCATGTACGTCAATGATGGCGTGTGCGACTACGACCTGTGCTGTGACGGCACCGAAGAGTGGGCAGGTGTCGGTGACATCAAGTGCCCTAACAAGTGCGCTGAAATCGGTAAGGCTGCCCGCCAGAAGGCTGCAGAGAAGCAGGCCGCGCTTGATCGTGCGCTGAAGCAGAAGCATGATATGTTGAGCGCTGCTCAGAAACTGCGCCTAGATATCGACGAGCGCCTAGTTAGACTGCAAAAGGAGCTCAAGGAACAGGAGACAAAGCGCGATGAGCTAGTGGAGAAGCACAAGGAAATTGAAAAGGCGGAGCGTGGAAGAGTTGTCAGAGGCCCCGTCAAGGCGGGCAAGCTCGGTATCTTGACCAACCTAGCTAAAGAGCGTATTGATAACCTAAAGAAGGGCCTGGATGAGGTTTTGGATCAGCGTGATGAAGCTGCTGAAAAGGTTGGGCGTCTGGAGGATATCCTTCGCAAGTTCAAGGAGGAATACAACCCTAATTTCAACGACGAGGGTGTCAAGGCCGCTGTCAAGTCATGGGAAGACTACGCTGCGCAGGCGCAGGGACATTCTTCCGACCACATGACGGAAAGCGAGCTTACTTCACTTCTGGTTGACGATGACGAGCACGGTGGCATTAACTGGGTTGAGTTTGAAGATGCTGAGCCTTCTGATACGGATATTAGTGAGTTAATTTCTTCATTAATAGCACATAAACTACATATGAACGAATCTACTAACACAATTTGCCGCTACAGTCTTCCATTTTGAGGCTTATTTACCTGCGTCTCTGCGGGCCACTGTCCGTAACAAGGTCATCTCTATCCGCATGTGGCTAGTCGACAACGGCATTCTAGCTGAGCCTGAGAATACTGGTGAGTCCGCCAACGTTAAGGTCTCACGTGACGCTAGCGACAAGGCTACTCAGGCCGTCAACAATAAGGTGCGCGAAATAAACGACGCCACCGATGATCTAAACAGTAACTATGGCCCAGAAGGTATCTTCCGTGCTCTCAAAGACAAGTGTGTTTCCATCAACAGCGGTGAGTACGAATACGAAGTGTGCTGGATGGGCCGCACGTACCAGAAGAGCAAGAAAGGCCACGGCCAGAGCCACATGGGTACCTTTGATCGATTCAGCTGGGAGGAATCTGATGAGGAAGAGAAGGCCGACGGAAAGGGGCTCGGTGCTGGAAAGCGCCTAGTACTCAAGTATGAGAACGGCCAGAATTGCTGGAACGGACCTAACCGTCGAACAGACGTCTGGCTGGCTTGTCACGAGACCGAGGAGATCTGGAAGGTTATGGAGGCTGAGAAGTGTGTGTACAAGATCGAGATTGGTACGCCAGCAGTCTGCGAGGGTACTTATGGTACGGCTTCGCAGGGCAAGGATGAGTTGTAAGCTGATGACAGTTCGCACAAACAAGTCATAGCAGTAGTAGCAGTACTAAGTAGTAGTACTGACTCTTCCCATATATTTTGTTCAAAAGGTGGTGGATGAGCTAAAGATGTCATTGTCATAGCAGTAGCTTTTCACCAGTTTCACATAGACCAAAGAAGTTGATATCTGCTGTACATAAATGTCTACAGATCTATATACAATGAGTTTATTCTATGACGGGATACATAAGTGGTATCATTAAAATCGCGATTTGTTTACACTGTTTCCCATATAGATGCACTGCACGTCTAGTATCATCTCCTAGCAGCTAGACGACGACGTTTCTGTTCGTCTTGTTCGGCCAAGACTTTGCTTGTGATTTCCGCGGCCATAGGGTTATTGATACCGCTTATTCTCTTGTCTAGCTTTTGGCAATCTTGTGTAGCCTTGCGCTTCGCTCCGCGCGGTTCTAATGGTGCACTTTCGCTCTTTGCAGACTTGTCTTTCTTGCTCTTTTTCTTCCCAGCTGATTTTTCCTTCTTCAGCCCGTGTGTAAGCCCAGCCGTTTTCAGTTCATCCATGCGTTTCTGTAGTTTGACAATTTCCTGTTCGGTCGTCGGCAGAATTGGAATTACATCGCGGCGCTGGAACGGCTCGCTACATTCCGGACAAAAATCTCCGGCAATTTCCCTGATTGCTGCCTCGGTGAAGGTGTGTCCACAAGGGACAATGTACACTGACTTGGTGGTTGGGCCCAAAGCTTTCATGGATACGGGGCATGACCAGGCGCCTTTATCGCGGGCATAAGCCCCGCCACGTTTGAATTTCAAACGTACGACATCGCGAATAGACTTGATACCGGTAGCTTGGAAGGCGGCGTGAGTCGAGCTCTCAGGATCGGCGGTGGTGGTGTCGTATGAGGCTGTGGTAGGCATGAGACCGCTGAGGATAGACTCGTAGTTATATAGCCGGCCGAGAGAATCAGATACGACGTTTTCCATATCGAGCTTCTCGTCAGTTACTTGGCAGTGCTCCCAGGCATGGCTAAGAGATTCGAGCGCAGTAGCTTTGAGTTCGCTGAGGGTCGGTTGACGAGCAGCTTCTTGGACGAGTTCGCGGCGTTTGGGGATGGAGCCGCCGTCGTTACCCATGACGAATGAATTTCGAGAATATATTATGGAAGTGATAACTGTTATGTCCCTCGAGTTTTCGGCGAGAATAAAATGATTCCGGTGGTGAGTTTGCGTAGGTTGGGAATATTAAAGTTATTGTTTAAGCGGTGCAAGTCAATTAAGCTAAGGGTTGGATTTATTGCTAACTAGCTGATAAGATAACAAGCAGCCTTGTACAAGACTTGCTTATTTTAGGTGCGGATGTACATACGGTAGCAGTGCTACTTGCTATGTCATACAGTGCCGTGAGTGGTAACTCGGCTGCTATTCAGACAGTACAAAATACCAGTCGACACGTTCTAGGTACTTGCAGGCTAGTATACAGCGGCACAAGTAGCCTTACAGTAGCAAAAATCCGCATTACCCCTACTGGAGCACAGCACTAAAAGCAGCAGCTTCCGCATTGAGAAAATGCAGACATTCGTCTTGTGATGACTTTCCTTTTGCTTGAGCAACCCAGGCTTGACTGGCCATCAACAACGTTTGTCCATTAGCTAGCTCTCTTATCGTGAACTTTCGCTGAGGCTCTGTGTATTCTGCGGCTGTTAGAATCAACCATTGCGGATTGGAGTTCTTGTATTCTTTGCATTAGTCATCATTTTCCCTCATAGTATCTTGTTGCCCGCCCAGCCAACTAAATAAGTAGCTGGGTTTCTTTTGGCGGGCATCCCAGCAGCCAGCTAGCTTTGCTGCTCTACTTTACTTTGTTACTCGGCGGCAGAACATCTATCTCTTTATCGATAACCGCCAAATCCATCTTCCCGACAGTTCTAATTTGTCAACCGCTACCGTGCGACTGTTTTGGGAGAACAAGGCTGGCCGCCAGCAACCGAATTTCATCTAGCTTTATTCGACCGACACGCCGTCACCCATTCGGTTTTTCTTATAATTCTACGCACAGCCGATAACCAAAACCACCCCGCGACGCCTTTTTACTTGGAATAGAATAAGAAACAAAGGAAGAAGATAAACAGAGGACCATATACCATCTGCTCGCTTTTAGTCCTACGCTCTCGCTGCGTGCCTAGCACATGTGCTAAATTTGGAAGCTATCCTACGTTCCGTCTGTGTGGTTAGCAGGACGTTACCGTTACTAGTTGCAGTCGTGCTCCGCTGAACTGGTCCGCCGACCACAACAAGGCGCCCAACATGGCGCAGCAACAACACCAGATCGCAATGGACCGCCTGGACACCATTGTCAAAGATCTGCGATCCAAGTACGTACGCATGTGAGCGAGCTGCAACACAGTTTTTTACCACCATGCTTAAGTCAGAAGATGGCCGGAAGGCACTTGTGCCACCCGTCATTGTAGCGCTGGTTTTCTTGCTAGCTTCCTACCTACCTGCTGGTGTATAGCTCTGTTGCCGTGTCTGCGCTGGCTGGAGTACTTGCTTGTCTGTGGCTGTAATCTGTATGGCCTGTCGCTAACTTGAGCTTGTTTTTTTTTTGTATAGCCGAAACACTGATGACGCCCGGAGGAGAGCTTCTGTCTCGCTAAGAGAGCTTGTGACCATCTGCCACAGAGGTTCGTCATAGAAACTGCACCTATTACTCCTATTATCAGATATATCTCCAGAGAAAGGCCTCTTTCTAACTTATCCGTTCTCGTGTTTCTTTTTAGACTTTCAACCGGAACAATTTCTTCCGTTTTACAATGCTGTCAACTCGAAAATTACACATCTCATCACCCATGGATCCGACACATCAGAACGCCTCGGCGGCATATATGCCCTTGAAGGCTTGATCGACTTCGACGGTGTCGATATCTCTATGAAATACACCAGATTTACCCAAAATATCAAGACTATTCTACGCGGCAAAGATATACACCCAATGCAAGCTGCTGCTACGGCCCTCGGAAAGCTATGTCGCCCTGGTGGCAGTTTGACCACCGAACTAGTCGATTCAGAAGTTAAAACGGCTTTGGAGTGGCTACAGTCTGAGAGAATCGAGGAGCGACGATACAGCGCCGTGTTGGTCCTTCGCGAGCTCTCTCGTAATGCCCCCACCCTCATGTATGGCTATGTTGGGCTAGTATTCGAGCTCATTTGGGTTGGCTTGCGAGATGTGCGCTCCTTTATCCGGAGCACATCCGCAGAGACTGTTAGCGCCTGCTTTCGAATAATTCGCGAGCGGGATCCTGAACTGAAGACTGCTTGGATGTCCAAAATGTACATCGAAGCAATCTCTGGATTGAAAATCAACACCGTCGAGTCGGTACATGCATCTCTGCTTGTCACAAAAGAGCTCTTAGATCAAGGTGCCATGTTCATGCAACCGCATTATCATGAGACCTGCGAAACCGTCTTCAAAAACAAAGACAACCGCGACCCGGTTATCCGCAAAACAATCGTGCTGTTGATTCCAGAGCTCGCCCGCTATAATCCTTCTGATTTTAGTTCGACATACTTACACAGATTCATGATTTACTTGTCTGGTATGCTAAAAAAGGACAAAGAACGGAATGATGCGTTCTTAGCCATTGGTGATATCGCCAATTCCGTCAAGAGCGCTATAGCGCCTTATCTCGATAGTGTTTTGCTCTATGTCCGTGAAGGTCTAAGCGTGAGCAGTCGCAAGAGAGGTTCTGTAGACCCAGTATTTGATTGCATCAGTCGGCTCGCTGTAGCTGTTGGTCAAACTCTTAGCAAGTACATGAGCGCGCTACTCGACCCTATCTTTGCTTGCGAACTTACCCCAAAACTCACCCAGGCTCTCGTCGACATGGCCTTTTACATTCCATCAGTCAAGCCAGAGATCCAAGAGCGACTTTTAGACATGCTCAGCGTCGTCCTGTGCGGCGAATCTTTCAAAACCCTTGGTGCACCCCAGCCTAATACGCTAGCCTCTGTTCCTATAATAACCAAGGACAACAAAGACCCGCAAGCTTACGAGCAACGCAAAGAAGAGATCAAACTCGCCCTAAACACTCTCGGCAGCTTCGACTTTACAGGTATATTTGAGACTCCCGCCTAATCACATTATCACATATATACGTACTTGGAAACCGGAAATAAAGGATATCGAACCCAACGCACAAATCTGCAACAAAGGACTTGTACCCAGTGGGTCAGTTCTACATCCAAGCATATTCGGGTTCTAGCGGGCCCGTTTAGCGAAGAATTTCCACCATTACATGCATATATCCCTCGGAAGTCACTGTTTAGAAAGGCTACAGTACCGCCAAACACTATAGATGAACGACCACTAACTTTTGAAGGACACGTTTTGAACGAATTTGTGCGCGATGTTGCCATCAAGTATATCGAGGACGATGACTCAGATACCAGAGAAGCGGCAGCTTTGACATGCTGTCAGCTCTATATCCGAGATCCCATTATGAACCAAACCAGTCTGCATGCGCTGCAGGTTGTGAGCGATGTTGTCGACAAGCTGCTTACCATGGTCATCTCGGACCCGATACCTGAAATCCGGCAAACGGTCCTGGCTGCCTTGGACGAGCGGTTCGACCGCCACCTGGCCAAGGCTGACAACATCCGCATCCTATTCTTTGCCCTCAACGACGAAGTATTTAGTATTCGCGAGGTTGCTGTCGCTATCATCGGCCGCTTAGCTCGCCTGAACCCAGCCTACGTGGTTCCATCACTACGCAAAACCCTAATACAGATGCTAACCGAGCTTGAGTTTTCTGATGTTGCCCGCAACAAAGAAGAGAGTGCACGCCTTTTGCGGCTATTGGTTCAGAATGCACAGGAGCTTATAAAGCCCTACGTCGAGCCCATGCTTGCGGTGCTGTTGGCCAAGGCAGACGATTTAAACCCCTCAGTCGCCGCGACTATTCTTAAGGCGATTGGTGAACTGGCGACTGTTGGTGGTGAGGACATGCTCGTTCATAAGGACAAGCTGATGCCTTTGATAATGAATGCATTGCAAGATCAGAGCTCTGACCTCAAACGCGAAGCAGCTCTTCATGCCCTTGGTCAGTTGGCAACAAACTCTGGATATGTTATTCAGCCATACCTTGATTATCCTGAACTTCTGGAGTTACTTCAAAGTCTTATTCGTGCAGAGCCACAACGTGGCCCCTTGCGCCAGGAGACAATCAAGTTAATGGGTATTCTGGGTGCTCTGGACCCTTACAAGTACCAGGTACGTTTCCCAAACAAAGCGGCTCATAGAAACATTATACTGACCCACCCCTATAGCAAGTTGAGGAAGAGCGTTTCCCTGAGATACAACGCCGCACAGAATCCAACCAGGTTGTTACAGATATCTCTCTGATGATGACTGGTATTACCCCATCTAACAAAGACTACTTCCCAACTGTTGCTATCAACTCATTACTGCAGATTCTCAAAGATCCATCACTTTCGCAACACCATGCTGGCGTTATTGAAGCCATTATGAACATATTCCGCACCCTTGGTCTAGAATGTGTTTCGTTTCTGGATAGAATTGTCCCGGCATTTCTGGGAGTCATCCGAACGTCAACATTGCAGCGTTTAGAATCATATTTCAGTCAACTGGCGACTCTGGTTGGAATTGTCCGGCAACATATTCGACAGTACCTTCCAGAGATTGTAGAGTGCCTTGAGTCTTATTGGAACCGGTCACCTATTCTCCAGACGACGATTTTGCAACTTGTTGAGGCTATCTCACGCTCGCTCGAAGGCGAGTTTAAGATTTACCTTGCTAAGTTGCTTCCTCTAATGCTGGGTGCTCTCGAGCGAGATACGTCACAGCGAAGAAATTCTTCAGAACGGGTTCTCAATGCCTTCCTTGTCTTCGGATCTAGCTGCGAAGAATACATGCATCTCATTATCCCGGTCATCGTGCGTGCGTTTGAGAAGCAAGGCCAACCGTTGGCTATTAAAAAACAGGCTATCGAAACCATCGGCAAGATATCTAAGAAGGTGAACCTAAACGACTATGCGGCCAAGATTATTCACCCCCTCACTCGTATCATGTCACTAGGTGAACCTCTCCTTCGGGTTACTGCACTCGATACTCTATGCCTGCTCATCTATCAGCTCGGAAAGGACTACCTGCATTTCATGGGCCCTGTAAACAAGGTCATGGCGCAGAACCAGATCCAGCACCAGAACTACGAGCTGCTCATCGGAAAGCTACAAAAGGGTGAAGCACTTCCGCAGCCACTTAGCTCTGAAACTCAACTCGGTGAGCAGAGTACCGAGCCCACATTTGGTGATATGGGTTCGCGTACACTAGAAATGAATACGGTGCATCTCAAAGCGGCCTGGGAAACAAAGGGCAAGTCGACAAAGGAAGATTGGCAGGAGTGGATTCGCCGTCTAAGCTCAACACTTCTCAGCGAATCTCCCAACCATGCATTGCGTGCATGTGCCAGTCTTGCTAGTGTATACCCACCGCTTGCGCGTGATCTCTTCAACTCAGCGTTCGTTTCATGCTGGAGCAAAATGTACGACTCGGCACAGGAAGAGCTTATTGGAAATATTGAGACTGCGATCAAGTCTGAGAATGTGCCGCCAGATCTACTAGGTCTTTTGCTCAACCTTGCGGAGTTCATGGAGCACGACGACAAGGCCTTGCCTATTGACATTCGTATTCTTGGGCGTGAAGCTGCTCGTTGCCATGCCTATGCCAAGGCCCTGCACTACAAAGAGCTCGAGTTCCTCCAGGACCAGAGTGCCGCAGCTGTAGAGGCTCTAATTGTCATCAACAACCAACTACAGCAGTCTGATGCTGCAATTGGTATTTTGCGCAAGGCACAAAACTATAAGGATGCTATCCAACTGCGTGAATCATGGTTTGAGAAGTTGGAGCGCTGGGAGGAGGCACTAGCCTTCTACACTAAGCGTGAGGAAGAAATTCCTGATGACCAATTCACGCCTATTGAAATCATCATGGGTAAGATGCGTTGCTTACACGCTCTTGGTGAATGGGAAGCCCTCTCTGATTTAGCTGCGACCACATGGCACCACTCGTCTTCTGAAACCCAGCGCAGAATATCTGGCTTGGCCACGGCTGCTGCATGGGGTCTTGCGAAGTGGGAAGACATGGATGCTTACCTACAGTCTATGCGTAGACTATCGCCTGACAGATCATTTTTCAGTGCCATTCTAGCCCTCCACCGTAATCAGTTCCGCGATGCACTCACATGTGTGCAACAGGCACGCGAGGCCCTAGATACTGAGTTGAGTGCGCTAGTTAGTGAGTCGTATAACCGTGCGTACCAAGTGGTTGTCCGTGTGCAGATGCTTGCTGAGCTGGAAGAGCTTATTGTGTACAAGCAGTGCGAGGGTGACGAGCGTAGACGTGCGACGATGCGACGGACTTGGGAAGAGCGACTAAAAGGCTGCCAGCGCAATGTCGAAGTGTGGCAGAGAATGCTTAAGCTCCGTCATCTGGTAATCTCGCCGCATGAAAACATGTCGATGTCAATCAAATTTGCCAACCTGTGCCGCAAGTCGGGTCGCATGGGCCTAGCTGAAAAGTCGCTAAAGCAGATCATTAGCACAGACCTACCGCTGGAGACAATAATTCCCTACTGGTTTGAAAACGACCCGTCGCTAGTGCTGGATCCAGAGGTCGAGGAGCGCATTCCCAAGATGATCCCCGACCAAGTCACGTATGCCATCCTCAAGTACGTGTGGGATTTAGGCCAGCAGACTAAGAAGCAGACAGTCCCTGAGAAGATACTGTATTGTCTGCGCAGATTTACTAGCGAGTGTACTAGCCGCATGGAGCTGATTCGCAACTCTTTAGCACAGCAGGCGCCCAACGGTGTCGAAATCCCAATTGACTTTAACTTCCACAGCAACCTGGACCCGTCATTTGTCGGACCACAGTCGCAGAAGATGATCAAGGAGCAAGCGGTGCTTCTAGCAAAGTGCTACCTACGCCAGGGCGAGTGGGTTGTTGCACTGAACAAGACCTCCTGGCAACACTTGCACGTTGCGGAGGTCCTTCGCTCATATTCGGAGGCCACAAAATACAACCCGCGCTGGTATAAGGCGTGGCATGCTTGGGCGCTGGCTAACTTTGAGCTGGTGCAGTCACATAGCCCGGTGGTTGGTGACCGCCCGACGCCCGACAGAAGAATTGTGCTGCAACACGTAGTACCGGCCATCCAGGGCTTCTTCAAGTCTATTGGCTTGTCGACTGCTAGTTCGTTACAGGACACATTGCGCCTGCTAACGCTCTGGTTTGCTCACGGTTCCCATATCGAGGTCAACAGTGCGGTGGGCGAGGGCTTTGCGTCTGTCAGTATCGATACGTGGCTCGAGGTAATTCCGCAGCTGATTGCGCGCATCAACCAGTCAAACCCGAACGTCCAGGCCACTGTACAGAATCTACTAGCTGAAGTTGGCCGCACCCATCCTCAGGCGCTGGTCTACCCGTTGACGGTGGCAATGAAGTCTCAACACAGCGTGCGCCGGTCGCGCTCAGCGGCGCAAATCATGGACAGTATGCGCGTGCACAGCTCTAGTCTCGTTACTCAGGCCGACATGGTTAGTCGCGAACTTATTCGCGTAGCTGTGTTGTGGCACGAGCAGTGGCACGAGGGTCTTGAAGAGGCGTCGCGCCTATACTTTGGTGACCACAACGTCGAAGGCATGCTAATGACGCTAGCACCACTTCACGACCAACTAGAGCGTGGCCCTGAGACACTACGTGAGATCTCGTTCGCACAGGCTTTTGGCCGCGATCTAGCTGAGGCCCGCGATTGGTGCCGCCAATGGGAAACTAGCCAGGACCTCAACGACCTCAACCAAGCGTGGGATCTCTACTACCAGGTATTCCGCCGCATTATACGACAGCTTCCACAAGTTACCACTCTGGAGCTCGCGTACTGCTCACCACACCTGTTACAGGCCAAGGATCTTGATCTTGCTGTGCCGGGCACGTACCGTAGCGGCCAGCCCATCATTCGCATCAAGTCATTTGACTCGGTAGTCTCGGTGATCAACTCGAAGCAGCGGCCACGCAAGCTGCACATCAACGGCAGCGACGGCGTAGCCGCGCCGTTCCTACTCAAAGGTCACGAAGATATTCGCCAGGACGAGCGCGTCATGCAACTTTTTGGTCTCTGCAACACGCTCCTCGCCAACGACTCTGAATGCTATAAGCGCCACCTGATTATCCAACGCTATCCAGCCATCCCTCTATCACAAAATTCTGGTCTGCTTGGCTGGGTGCCCAACAGCGACACACTTCACGTCCTGATTCGCGAGTACCGTGAGTCGCGCAAGATCCTGCTCAATATCGAGCACCGCATCATGCTGCAGATGGCGCCAGACTATGACAATCTGACCCTTATGCAAAAGGTCGAAGTGTTCAGCTACGCGCTTGACAACACAACTGGCCAGGATCTCTACCGCGTGTTGTGGCTCAAGAGCAAGAGCTCTGAGGCCTGGCTGGAGCGCCGTACCAACTACACGCGATCTCTAGGCGTGATGTCCATGGTCGGCTACATTCTTGGCCTAGGCGATCGTCACCCGTCCAACTTGATGCTTGACAAGGTCACGGGCAAGATCATCCACATTGATTTCGGTGACTGTTTTGAAGTGGCCATGAAACGCGAGAAATACCCAGAGCGAGTTCCATTCCGTTTAACGCGTATGCTGACATATGCCATGGAAGTATCCAACATCGAGGGTAGCTTCCGAATCACGTGCGAGCATGTCATGCGCGTGCTCCGAGACAACAAAGAGAGCGTCATGGCTGTACTAGAAGCAGTAAGTTGTCTCTGTTATATCACACACACACACATATATATATATTTATATATCGCTGTTTACAACTACTAACTATATTATTTTTATTTAGTTCATTCATGATCCACTACTTACATGGCGTCTCACTAATACTGCCAGTCCTACTGGCCCCTTCCAGTCTGAACGTGAGCAGGCTCTAGCGGGTCCCAATGGTCCTCGAGCCCGTCGTACGTCTGTTCTAGAAGGCCATCCAGCCGATCTCATAGCCGCACAGGCCCAAGCGGGTGACGAAATGGAGGGTCTTGCTGGCGCACCACCGACTAGCCGGGCTAGAGCACGCACCAATTCGACAGTGTTCTCATCTGATGGAGCCAATAATAACACCAATCCAGCGACGGCGGCGGCAACTGCAAATGAGTCTGCAGCTGCGACTGCTGTGGGAAATAACGACCCGGCTGAGACCCAGAACGCCAGAGCACTCGAGGTTCTCAATCGGGTGCAGCTAAAGCTTACTGGTCACGACTTCAAGAACAACGAGGAGCTGGACGTTATCAGCCAGGTCAACAAGCTAATTGTGGAGGCGACGAAGCTGGAGAATTTATGTCAGCATTACATAGGATGGTGCAGTTTCTGGTGATCTAGTCTTCGATAGTCGCAATAAAGGAGGAAGAAGGGGAAAGGGGGAGAGGTAAGCAAACAAAAGACCAAGCTGTTGAGTGGGAATCGTCTTTTTTTTTTCTTCTTATGACGTGTTACCGAATTCCTTTTTCTTTTTCTTCTTTTATAAGGGTTGACATATTTGGATGGTGATATCTAAATTTTTTTTTCATTTTGTCATTCAAGTTTTTGTCTTGGTTTATTGTATTCTTTAGGTTAGGTATCTTATCTCCTCTTCTCATTGTTGTATTTTTTTTCTGATTCAAGGAGCCTCTTTTTCATCTGTTCTTTTTTTTCTTTTTTCTCGATAGACTAACTATTTCCAAAACTAAAGTAACTATTAGCTAGTCGCCCGGTGATATTCTAATTGGATTTTTTCTTCATTTTGAAAGACGCCATAATCTATACGCGCAACTACAGCTCCGTTTGCGTGGTGGGAATAACCCTATTGAGAATTACGGACTGACGAAGAGTTGGCCCGGGGAATTCTATCTCGGAAGAAGCTCTTCAAAAAAGGGCCCTATCCAATATACAGCTGTTGTGTTTATCGTAGCTCTCTGTCGTCGAGTTGCTGTAGATGGAGTTCATCTTAACAGCCAATCTTGAAGTTCGATAAGGTAAATTCGACATATATGATCACTAGCAGATATTTGTACCTAGCTTGTGAATGTGATGAAACGCCCTGGTGTGCATTCTTAACACTTCCGGTGCATGGCCTCCTCCGTTGGTCTGCCTGTGTCGAATCTAATAGGGTATTCTACATTCTTACAGACTACTATTTCTTCTGATAAATTATCTGTAGTCCCCCCTGTTAGTTAAGTTTCTGTCTGAATTTTCTCTTGAGACTTTCAATGTATGCTTTCCTGCATTCCATAGCAAGCTCCATCTCATATTTTCTTCCGTAAACAAGTTTCGCATAATTTTTATCGTCTCGTCATTCCTTCTCT
This sequence comes from Endoconidiophora polonica, assembly GCA_001856765.1. NCBI lineage: Eukaryota > Fungi > Ascomycota > Sordariomycetes > Microascales > Ceratocystidaceae > Endoconidiophora > Endoconidiophora polonica. The sequence goes on from LXKZ01000368.1 coordinate 42,491, forward strand.
TTCTCTTTTAAGATCTCAAACTTAAGACTTATGGCTCGTTTTACTTCAAGCTTCTCTTTTTCTCCCCCAAATCAGTTTACTTGTTGACTCTGTAAGGGATGTACTTCTGCAGTGTATCCCACTCCGTAACTTTCACTCCATCCATAACTGTGAGCTAAGGATTCGAAGAAATGAAAGTAAATGGCGGTCTATTGCCGAATCGCTAGGACGAACAAAAAACTCGGGCAGTTAGAAATGTGGTTGAAATATATTCAGGTCAGTGAAGAGATTTATTAATCAGAACTCCAGGACAACTAGCCTGTTACTTATAACCTTAAGAAGACGTTAAACTCATAGAAACCTAGATAGTTATCGAAGCTACTGATAACTTTTGCCTTGGTGACAAGATAGAGGCACCGGTCTGGGCAAATCTGCTCAGACACATAGCTAGGACTGGAATAGGGAAGATACGTACTAGGATGGCTAGTTGTAGTTTTCGTTTGGGAGCTATAATCACATTAGTCTAGAATCTGAACCTTAGCTAAAGTCCATTCCAAGACACATGCTATCAGGCTTTTGCCCAATCTCAGCTACCAAGCTTGTACATTTACTACACTATAACCTTCATGAAATATACGCAAACTAACGATTTCGAATGCAGCATTTCAGGTATTTAAACAAGTTGAGGTTGTGATACTCCCAATGCTCTGGTTACGTTGCACCTGCCATGACGTCACACAAAATTTTTAAAGTGTTATGGGGGTTAGTCATTTGACAGCGGCTATTATCTCGCTAAAGGCTTGGCATAAGCATAAATGAGGCTCGCTTAATAACTGAGCGCGTTTATTACAGGTTGCTAGAACAGGCATACTGAAGCAACACATACTATTAGTTGCTTGCGCCAATTCGCAATGATCGCTCGATACCTTCAATTACCTTTCATTAGATTTCAAAACTTAGTTAATTTCTTAGCGCCGCTCCAAATTACTTTGTGGTCCGTCCTGAAGGAAAAAAAAACTATGTACTTACTAGTAGTTTGTGTGTCTGTATATGTAACGTCTACCTACATCGCTACGCAATCAAACGACGCCATATTGGTTACAGGACAGAGTTTGAAGCCTCCTGCTAAGGCACTCCCCTTACACTACAGACTCGATTATCTTTCCATAGCCCAGAGCAATGAAAGTCACCGTAAAGTGACTCTACGTAAATTACATGATGGTGAGGGAAACATGGTGACCTTCGAACAAAAGCAAAACGCCGAACAGCAGCATCGTCAACTCATTACCGCAATTCTGCCCTCCCAAGAGAGGCACTTAGGGAACAAACCCTATTCAACAATGGGTAAAAAAAACCTAGGCACGCAAGGTCATCCATATGCGCGAGAGGGAAAGAACAATCAAGAAGGTGAAGAGAACAAGAAGGTGAAAAAAATCTATTGAGAAAGTCACGTAAGATGCCATAAGAGAGCGATTATCATCTCAAGATCCCCCATCACAGCAGTTTTCATGAATTACTAGCCAGCTCTAGTTTTTATTTTTATTCTTCCTTGATTCCCACTGCACTAAGATAACACCCGAGTCTCATCCAGAGAGACGCCTCTCAATGGCCCAGACCTGCGACAACGCGATGCTAGACGCAGGCGACCTCCCACTGGACCTACCAGACCTCGAGGAAATGTACTTGCAGGCCAAACAAAAGTATGAAGAAGCTAAACGCGTCATGGCAGTGAAAAACGCGACTAGCCTGGAGAGCCTGGAGTCCCAGTCCAAAGAAGCGGACACCATCACGAAGGACGCCGCTAACGTAGACATCAACGAGCCCCAGAAAATCATTAAAGCCGAAAACGCTCCCAGGGATAAGACCCTGAAAGACGTCCAGCCTGCGGAGAATGCCAACGCCGAAGGAACCGCACCGCACGAAGAGAAAGGAATAAGAAGCCTTGTCAGCCTTATGGACGAGGCTGTTACGGCCACATCGCGAACTTGCAAAAGAACGCGACGGTGATGTCGGGATTTTTGACGGCCATGGAAGGACTCTGTGAAACGGCCTTGAAAGAGTTCGGGGATGCAGAAGATGCGGAGGTTTCAGACACCACGTCAGGCTACAGCTTAAGGTGGCCAGAAACTCCGTCAACAAGCTATCGAATGGAGGTTTCAACAAACCTACCAAAAAGGCACTTA